>JAQZBX010018918.1:0-24672 GCA_029593785.1 Cabassous unicinctus
ACCTTTGTATCCATAGATCCCTTAGTAATTACTGTAAAGATGTAACTTCAGCCCTACTGACAAATATTGTAAATGCTCATTTTACAAATTTACTGTGAAAGTGTAACTTCTGTCCTGCCGAAAAACATGGTGACTGTATGGGCCTTGTTTATCTCTCTTGAGCACTGCACTTTTTAATCATGCTACACCCTCACATGCCCTCTCCATCTGCACATAGACATGTGGTTAAAAAAAAAAACACCCCTCTTGTGTTGTGGAAGGTGTTGATTGAACTTCAGAAGTGTCATGCTCTCTGCCCACTGACACAGGTCAGGATTTAGGCCATGACCAGTCTCAGACTCTCAGAGAGGTTATCCCCACTGGACCATTGATGGTGAGGCCCCACATAACCTCCCTTTAAACACTCTTTGTTCACCAAGCTTGACTTGTCTGAGCCTTTCTTTGGTCTGATGTATCCCTCTCAATTTGGTGGGAAGTTATCATTTTATATGGCTCCCTGCTTGGAACACTCACTTCTGTTTAATATTAATTTGTTTTCTTGTGTTGTACCATTTTGAGTGCCTTCCAAATTCTATCTGGATGTTTTTCATTTGTTTTTAACGTATGAAGTTAAAACGCAACATACTAAATATATAACAATTATCTTCAGTTTGATATTTACTTAACTTCAATTGCATGCATGTATGTTATAAACCTCTGAACCTTCACCATTTTTTTACTCCTTACCTCTTATATGTTTGTACATTTTATGTACAAAAGCCTTGATTTATCATTATCTTTCATGCATTTTAATTTTAGCACATGTAGGAAACAAGAAGTGGAGTTACATACCAAACAATATAATACAATAATGCTGGCATTTACAATTACCCAAATGGTTATCTTTATGCAGATCATTGTTTCTTTAGGCAGTTTTGGAGCACTTTCTATTGTACTTTCATTTCAGTCTGTAAAACTCCCATTAGCATTGCTTGTGAGACAGGTCTAGTGATGATGAATTCCCTCAGCTTTTGTTTAACTGAGAATGTCTTAATTTCCCCCTCATTTTTGAAAGAGTGGTTCACTGTATATAAATTTTTGGCTGGCAGTTGTTTACCTTCAGCACTTTAAGTATTTCAACACTATGCCCTCTAGCCTCTTTTGAGCTCTGATGAGAAGTCAATCAGCACTCAATCTATTTGGGACTCCCTTGTATGTAAAATGTTACTTTTATCTTGCAGCTTTCAGAACTCTCGCATTATCATTTGCATATTTGTTAGTGTAATCAATATATGGTGGGGTATATTTTTTTCATGGTTATCCCATTTGGTGATCTCTGAGCCTTTTGGATTTGCATATTCACACCTTCTTATAAGTTTGTGAAGTTCCCTGTTGTTATTTCTTTGAGTGTCCCTTCTGACCCTTTATATCATTCTTCTAAAACTGACAGACCCATAATGTGTATATTGGTATGCAATTGTTGTTTTAGGCTATTTTCACTTTTAATATTTATTTTCTTTTTCTGCTGCTCAGCCTGACTTATTTCAAATGCCTTACTCAAGTTCACTGCCAGCTCTAATCTGCTCTTGAAACCCTCCTGACTGTTTTTCATTGCAATTATTGTGGTCTTGAACTCCAGCTTTATTATGTTGTTACTTTAAATTTTTTCTCTTTACTTAGACTCTCATATTGTTCATTTATTGTTTTTCTGATATTATTTAGTCCTTTTCCTGTACATTCATTCACACTCTTTAGAAATTTTAAGACCTCTTTTTAAAAGACTTTGTTCAGTATGTCCACATTCTCATCATCATCATTGGTATTTTCTGTATTTTTATCCACTTCCTTTGAATGGACCATAATTTCCTTTTTCTCTGTTTTTATTGTGTTCTTTTCTTGCACACTGTGTTAATATTTAAAATGTTAACTCTTGGATTTATGCCTTGGATGTATTTTTTTTTTAATTTTGTAACCAGGTGAGTTACAAAAGTTAGAAGACAAATATTTTCTTGGACTCAGCCTTCCTATCAGGAAGGTTTGTTGGCCAAAGGCAAATGTAGTGTGCAGGGTTTTCCTTGTCTTTCTGGGTCTCTCTATTATCCTGTGGCTTTGTTTGTTAGTTGTTTTGAAGTTCTACTGTTTACCAGTGTTTGGTTGTCTGCTCTTTTCCTTGGATATAGACTGCCTTCTCCTGAGTATTTAAATCTATCAGGACTTTGTCCCAGACTGTCCACTTCTATAGCTTTTACACTTCTTTGTCTTATGCTCCTTTTTTGTAGAGTGCAAATTCTGGTAGGAAGTTCACCCCAGGGATGAGTTTCCAAAGTTGTTGTTCCCAAGCCATAACAGAGCCAGGGATGAATGAAGGGGGTGCAGACTTGCTCCAATGTGTCCTGTGGAGGACAGTTAAGACAACAAAATCTTCTTGGATGGCTCCCTAAAGCTGAGCTTTCCTAGCCTGCCAAGCAAATGCTACACTTCAGCTTACTCCTCCCACAGACCTGGGAAATTACTGTTTCTTTAAATCACCACTGCATCAGCCCCTGTCCAGGAAATATTGAAACATTGGCTGCCACCACCTTTATCTGGAGCAGGTTGAAACAATAACTTCCCCCAGAGTCAGAACCCATTGATCTGAATTTGATAAACAAAAGCTGTGATCAGTGATCAGCTGTGCCTCCCCTGTTCTTGAGGAATAGGATTTTTTTTACATCCCTTTCTGTCAGTAGCAACTAGCCAGGGAATGCACCCCGTAGGGTGGCCTGCTGTAAGATTGTAGGATGGGCAAGAGCAGCTGCCACTCAGAGACAGCAATTACAGTTCTTTACCATAGTTTATTGGCTTTGTCCTCCTGCTTTTCCCTGTATGTTGCAGTGTTCTTCTGGAAACTCAACATTTAGAGTAGGTGTTTCAAATTGTCCATGTGGTAGAAGGATTGTGTACTAGAACTCCCTATTTCATCCTCTTCCCAATGTCTCATAATTTTGTTTTCCCCTCCAGGTCACCATCTTCAATTCTAACAATCTCCTGAATAATGACTGGCCTCATAGTCACCACAATATTATTTTTGGAGGCCTGTTGGTAATTCGGGTTCCAGAATCAGAAGAAGTATAAGAAGCCATGAGCCAGGGTACTGTATGCCAGGCATCGGAAGCCCCAACTTCATTGATCTCAGGATGAAACCAGCTAGCCAACTCCCTGGAATTCATGGAGGATTCTCAAAGTCCCATTGATTGATATCTTTCCTCCAGAGGATGTAGCCAGTATGCCATGGATACCCCAACTTTGGATCTTTACCTCTACCCAGGATGGTAGACAAAAGGGAAAACCCTCAGTTTAGCCCACAAGCTGATCAGTCCTGGTTTGCTCAAGACACCACCATAAAAAAGGTATTAAAGAATGATGAAAATAATTGTCAAAAATCAACCAATTCCATTCCATAATTTACAAGGTACTCTACTTGCAGCACAAAAATCAGTGGAACAAGTTGCTTTGTAGTGCCTCTTGGGAACACAGACTTAGTCACAAAAAAATCTTGTAGTAAATGAATAGTTTATTACTTAGCATAAATCACCCAAAGAATAGGGGAAAAGATTCAATCATGGCTAGTGTCCCAGGTAGGCCAGCTGCTCAGGCCAGAGTTGGTAGATGGCTGCTCTACATGCCCCACTAAGAGAGGAATTACTCTGTACTCTTTCAGTGTTGAGTATTTATACACTCAGAAGGAAGAGGACAATAAATTTTGACATGTTTGTTCTTACTCATTTCAAAATCTGGAATGTTGTACACTCACGTACACTGAAAAATTGGCATTATGGTAAATCACAGTCACCTTGATGGTTTTTTATTACCAGCAGGCCTAATAAAATGCCAGAAAAGACAGCCATTGCTCCATGCAATGATTTGATGGAATTAAAAAGAGTATTATAATCTTTAGACTTTGATTAGTGTCAACTGGTTTATCAATTGTAACAAATGGACAACACTAATCTAAGATGTCAATAATAGGGATAACCATGTGTGGGTGCAGGGATATTGTATGGGGGCTCCCTATACTTTCATTGTATTTTTTTCTATAAATATGAATCTAAACTTCACTAAATATAAAGTTAAAAAATATAACCACCCAAAAGAAAAAAGAATAAATCTAAAAGGCTATTATGATCACTAATAGAGTATAGGTGATTACAGAGATCTCCTTTCATGTGAGGAGATGAAGGGACTTTCAGGCTTAGCTATGATAAATTTGGAGGACACAGCCATGCAAAGTGCTAAAGAAAGAGATTTCTGAGCAGCAATCACAGGAAGAGCAAATGCCTAAAATGGGGAAAGCAGTTCCCAGTTCAAGGTACAGAAAAGAGTGGGGAAAATTGGTTAGGGATGAAATTGGAGACCTGAGAAGAAGGCAGATCATATGGTAGGACACAATAGGTTTGGATTTTATTTACAGAATCTATATGGAGAGGGGTGGGAGCAGGGCAGAAGCAGCAGGATGAACAAGGCATGTTTATGGGCATGTTAGCCCATATTTGTTATAACCTAAGGAAAACACAAATAAGAGGATGTTTATGCCTAACTTATTGAATCTATCCTAAATATTGTGTCTTAGGGAAATATACCAATTGATGGACAAGGAACTAGAATAAGAAAATATTTCTAGGCCTTTTGCACTTGGTCTTGACTATGTTTCTTCTCATCTTGCACCAACCACCTTGCTCAATTACCACAGATGTCTCCTCTCCCTCTCTCTGACTTTTACTTGGCACATAAGCTTGCTCTCCCCTCTCTTTATATCTCATCCAAAACTGAGATAACCCCACCACTGTAAGTACTTCTTCCTCACTCTCCTTTCAGAGCTTTGATTCTTAGGCCATTACCTGGCACCATTTACTCATTTTCAATTCAACCAGCTGTGATCTTGTCACATGTCAGCCAACTACTCCAATTAAACTGCTCTTCTAAGGTTACCTCTTAATTTCAAGATCTCAAATGCAATAGACACATTCCTTTCTTTATCTTCTTGATCTTTTCTTCCTGATTTCTCATCATTGTTTATAGATTTAATTATGTTCTTCCCTACCACCACCTTGGCTTGCCCATATCATCTTTTTTGAATTCCTTCCTACCCCTGGTTTTCTTTCTTCTCAGTTCAGTTTTCCTCTATTTATCCCTCTCATATTGATGCCCCCAAGTTTCAATCTCCTGCCCATATGCCCCTCACTCTATATACTCTCTCTGAGTTTCTATTTCCAAACTATGGATTCAACTGAATCAATATGCAAGTGAACCCATCCCTTTACATCTAGCAAGAACTTTGTCCTCAGCCCTACATCTGAATTTCCAGTTGGACTCTCATGGATACTTCAAACTAAAGCTCTTCCCCCAAAGTTTTGCCCCCTCTTCCCAGTCAGGGTGAAATTCACCACCAATGCTCTGAGCCAGATTATGGAAGGTTTCCTTGACATGTCCTGCTCTCTCATTCATTGATGTAGTTAGTGATGATGTGTCAACTCTACTCACTAAATATGTTTTCTTAATTTCCCTCTTCCTCCCTGTTCTTCATGCCACATATTTAGCCCAAGTATTCATTACTTGTAACCTGGCTTTCTATCACATAGTCCCTACTAGTTCCTCTGTCTTTTGCCTGGTCTCTCTCCAATTTATCATCAATATCGTTCCTTTTAGAAAATATAACAAACTTATCAAAAATCTTTCAACTGTTTATGTAGTCTGCACAATAAAGTCCAAATTCCTCAGCATTTCATACCAAAAATCTCATGGCCTGGCCACAGTTCATCTTTCCAGACTCACCCCATACCATCTTATCAGAGCTATGTTTAGACTAAAGGTCAGCATATTCTAAACAGGGTTCTGAGGAGAAATTCTCAAGTTATTAATCAAATTCTGATCAAATAATTTGAATTTGTGAAAGTGGGGAAATTTGTGTAAACACAGTAATGGGTATTGAGAGTATCCAAGAAAGGAAGAGAATGTAAATTTTGAGAATTAAACTCCTACTTTTCATTGAAAATCCATTAACATCTCTAGGAATTCTAGCATTTAGAAAATGCTACTGAAGGCATTTGGAACAACTTATAACTATTCCTTGAGTATGCTATGCTGTCTTGCTTCTCCACCTCTGTGTGGGTACACCTATTCATTCATTTACTCTTGTTTTTTCATTCAAAATCATTCATTATACATCAACTGTATATATTAAAACTAGTAAAGTTTGGACATTCAGAGGAAGAATATGATCTACATGAGACAATAGAATAAACATGTGCTTAAAATAATCAGGCTGAGGGAAATGGATGTGGCTCAAGTGATTGGTTTCCCATCACTTGATTCCTTGGGCTTGATTCCTGGTGCCTTCTGTTGAAGGCAAGCTGGCCTGCTTGGAAAGCTGACTTGAGCAGGGAGATGACCCATGCAGAGTGCTGGCCTGCACAGTATGGCTGGTCAACATGGAGTGCTGTGCAGCAAGATGATGCAATGAAAAGAGACAGAGTCAAGACAATAAGAGATGCTGCAGACCAGGGAGCTGAGGTGGTGCAAGAGATTGAGTGTCTTTCTCATATGCTGGAAGGTCCCAGGATTGGTTCCCACTGCTGCCTAAAGAGAAGACAAGCAGACACAGAAGAATACACAGAGAGCATACAGTGGCTGCAAAACAATGAGGGGTGAGAAATAAATAAATAAATAAATAAATAAATAATCTTTTGAAAAAAACAATCAGACTGAATGCTATAAATTTGGCAGTATAAAGTGGGAGGAAATGAATTGGGGAAGACCATGAGACAGTAACCTTGTCCTCATTCTTTATTGGGCTAGCTCTGAAATATGTGTTAGAGTTTTATTTTAGGTATTTTGAGACTTAGATGTTAAGTATGCATGTGTTTACATTTATATTTTCTTCATACATTGATTCTTTTTTTATGAAGTAAACATCATCAATAGTAATATTTCTTGTAAAGCCTATTTTGTCTGATACTAATATAGCTATTCCAGTTTTCTGATGGTTTCTGTTTGAGTGATATATCTTTTCCCATCATTTTATTTTCCCTCTATTTGTGTCTTTGAATCTAAAGTGGGTCTCTTTTAGACAGTACATTGTTAGATCTTGTAATTTCATCTGGTCTGATGATCTCTAACTTTGTCTGGGCTGTTTAGGCAATTCACATTCAATGGAGTTGTTGGCATTTCTGGATTTATATATCCCATATTAGTAGTTATTTTCTATGCCTCCTTTATTGTTTGTTCTTCTCTTCCTCTTGACTGTCTTCATTTGTGTATTATTTATTGTACCATTTAAATTGATTTGTTTACTTTTAATGTTTCTTTTAGTTATTCTTTTGGGATTCTAATTGAAAGATCAGAACACATCTTATTCTATGACAATCTAATTCAGATCAATGTTAACTTAATTCCAGAAATATAGAAACACTGCTCCAATGTACCCTTATTTCTTCCCCCTTCCCTTAATGCTATTATGATATATATGTATTTATATATTATAAATGCTCCATGTAATATTATAATTACTGATTTATGCAATTTTACATCTTAAATTAAGACAAGAAATGGAATGAGGAATACCTATAGAGGCTTTTACATTATCCCACGTATTTATCATTTCTTGTGCTCTTCATTGCTTTCCAATTGGAGTAAGTTCTTTTCAGTCTGAATTACTTGCTTTCAAATTTCTTGTAAGGCACGTATGACAGATAGAATTATTTGCCCCCAGAACTGCCAAGTTCTCATTCTTCATCTCTATTACTTTGGGTATGAACTTATTTGTTAATTGGACCTTATTCCTGGATCCTTTATAAGCAGAGTTAATTTGGCAAACATCAGCAAAGAAAGTCATAGGCTAAGACCTAGGACATTACTATGTGATGAAATGCTGCTATCACCACAATGACAGACTCCAGGAGAAACCAAAGTCATGGTGACATCTTGATTTTGGACTGCTCGTTTCTGAAATTCTGAGTGAGTAATTCTTTTTATTTAAGCCAACTGCTTAAATATTTGGGATTTTTCTCTCTTGGATTGCTTTTATTTCACTTTAATTTTCTTGGATATAGAATTCATGATTGACACTGTTATCCTTTACAATACTTTGATCTTGTAATTCCACTGATTTGTGGCCACCATCCATTAAGTTTGTTGATACTCCACTTTGTGTAATGAGCCATTTTTCACTTATTGCTTTCAACATTTTCTCCTTGTATTTAATTTGGTTTAATTTTCTATTTCTATCTGAATTAAACTTTGAGTAAGAGTGTCACATAATAAAGGAAGGAGGAAGACAGAATTATTCTATCCAAGCAACCAATCTTTAAATGATCTCCCGACTAAAATAATTAACATTTTGCAGAAATTAAGTATACAGGATAATTTTTAAAATATATTTTATTGTAGGGACAGTAGAAGGGGAAGCTTCTGGTGTGGCAGAATCAGTTTTGAGATTAATAAAACCTCACATGGCAATGGTATGTACATGACTGTGGTAGCTTCCTGATTCTCTAATGAGCTCAGAAATTGGTTTGTTGGCTGAAGGAGTTTTCCCATATGCTGCACTTGCAGGGCTTTTCCACTATGAAAATCTTCTGTTGCACATGGTGGTCTGATGTCTAGAAGAAACTTTTGTGACACTTGGCACAAACAAATGGTCTCACATTCCTGTGTCTTCTCTGGTGGTGCTCTAGCTAGAGAGGGATAAGTAATGATCCTGGGGCTGTTCTCACACTTGTATGATTTTGGGAACTGTGGAATCTTTCTTGGTTTATCCCACATCTGAATGTTCCATCATTGTTTTGTTTGGTAGGGACAGGCATAGGTATGGCTTGATCTGCCATGGGGAGAAATTGTGTTTCCACCTCCATAGGGACATCTTTATAAGGGGATCCTCCTAGGGATCCTCCCTGGGATATGAGGAGACAAACTCCGCTTTTCTGGAGTTTTGCAGGTTCTCTCAAGAACCACTCCCCTCTACAGTTTTAGGGCAGTCATCTTCCTGAAAATAGCCAGAGAAGGTACTTGATTGCCTCAACTAGTAATACTGTCATTTACTTAACTGGAATATTACAGAAATGTTGATATCCATCTGTTTGTCCTGTTTGATGGGGAATATCTTGGAGTCCTTGGAAGGGTATCCTCATGCTCTCTCTTCTTGGGGTTTCTACTGGCATTTGTTCCATGAGATGAATGACTTCTCTTAAAGTCATATTCTTAGAGAATTGGGCTTCCTGTCCCTGCATGTGGACATGGACAAAATCAGGTGACTTTATGCAATCATTGATCAGATCTTCCATGAGTTTCTCCAGGTTTCTTCCACTTGAATCCCCATTCTCTCTCAAAGTGAACCTGTATCTGCAGTATCCATTCATCATAAACTGTTCCAGGACCAATTGAGAAATAATTTTTCCTTGCTGTGTTTTTCTTATTACAGCCATAAGTGGAATAACTTACAGAGTCTTTTCAGTTCCTGTTTTTCAAATGAGCCATTGTTGGTTTGATATAAGCTGAGCTGAGGGCCCTGAACTTAGAGTTCCCATCCCTCTTCTAGACATCATGTCCTTGTATTGGTCCTTGTATTTGGTTTTCATAGTTTATGAGGCCAAACACAAAGAGGTGGATCTCTTTGTATATATCCTAGCAGGGTTTTTTAAGTTTCCTGTATACGGATATTGTTTGTCATTAAATCTAGTTAATTTTTGGTCTTTATTTCTTCAAATATATTTCTTCCTCTTTCCTCTCCTTCTAGGAGTCCTTTTACATAGAAGTTGGTATAGTTAATGTCTCACAGGTGAATGAGGTTTTATTAATTTTCCCTCAGTAATTTTTAGTTGGGTTCTGAAGAGTGTTCAGCATTCATTCTTTTGGGAAGTAGATTTGGCTCAAGTGATTGGGCTCCCATATACCATATAGGAGGTCCAGGATTTGATTCCTGGGGCCTCATGGTGAAAAGCAAGCTCACCCATGTGGTGAGCTGGCCTGAGTAGAGAGCTGGCTTACCTGGAGTACTGGCCCACCTGGAATGCTGGCCTGTGCTGTAGTGCTGGCCCATGCAGAGAGCTGGTGCAGCAAGATAATGCAACAAGAAGAGACAATAGGAGACATGGAAGACCAGGGAACTGAGGTGGTGCAAGAGATTCAGCAGCTCTCTCCACTGCAGAAGGTCCCAGGATTGGTTCCTGGTGCCACCTAAAGAGAAGACAAGCAGACACAGAACACACAGAGCATAGACAACAAGCACAGAATAACAAGGGGGGAGAGGGAGAAATAAATAAATAAATATTTTTAAAAAATATTCATTTTTTGCCATCTTGAATCATCTGTTGCATACCTCTACAGCCTTTTTCATGAATTTTTGTTTCACCAACACTAAAATTTCTATTTTTAAAATAAATTTTATCTTCCTCCTGAAAATTTCCTTTTGTTGCTTCATTGTAGTCATATATTCTTTTCATTTGTTAACTATGATCTACTTTAGTTCTCAGAACATATTTATAATAGCTGTTTGATTTCTTCATTTATCAGACTTCTGGAGATAGTTATGGACTAATCCTATTCACTGCATTTTCTTCTATGTATGAATCACTTTCTTTTCCTGAAAACATCATTCTGGATGACTTAATATATTTTAGCATGTCTGGATTCTTATCTTTACTTGTGATGGTGCTTACTGTTGCTGTTGTTAACTTTTTAATTAATATTTTTATTTTTGTCTTGCTTGGACTAAATCTGTGAATTCTCTCTGTCATATACAATACAATATATGTCTCTGCTTGATATATGTGTAGGCATGAATATACATAAACACACAAATATATAACATATGTTATATTGCATATATTATATAATTCTTTCTGGCTTTCTATGCATTGCACCTGTTTCTGTGTATATTAACTGTCAGCTAATAAATGGACAGCGCTTGTATTCAACATTGGGTCATTAAGTGTTCAATCCTCTGCTCATAGGTCTATGTAGGTACAGGATTATTGAAAGTTCCCTGACATTTTTGTGTCTGCTCTGACTTTTCCTTTCTTCTGTGTCCTTTTCAGTGCCCATATGTGCATGTGTACAGCCTCAGGATCAGCTTGGAGCTTATGGATGATGGGGGCTCTATCTGTCCTCTACTGCTCATGAATGGAAACTCATCTGGACCTCTGCTTCTCTACAACACATCCCAAGGCCTTCTCTAACTTCCTGTCTCTGAGATTGTCACTTTAACAGATTATGCTGCTAAGAATGATTGTACCCACTGCTCCACATTTAATTTAATTTTTAGGAGGTACCTGGGATTGAAACTGAGGCCTCATAAATGAGAGAGAGGCAATCAACACCTGAGCTTCTCCTGCATGCAATGATCCCTTTTTAATATATTTTTAAAATTTATTGAAGTATATCACTCATACATAAGCATACATAAACAATAAGTGTATAGTAATAGTTGTGAACTTACAAAAGAAACATACATAACATCATACAGGGCTCTCATACCTCACCCTACCACGAATACCTTGCATGGTTGTTAAACATTGTTAACTAATGGTTAAAGAGCATCTTCATAATACTACTACTAACCAAAATATTTTCCCCCAACCCACCCTATTATTTTTTAATATCATTTATAAATGAGCATTAATAAACAATGTGTGTAGTAAAATTTGTGAACTTACAAAGCAAACATTCATAACATCATACAGGGGTCCCATACATCAACCCTCCACCAACACCTTGCATTATTGTGAGACATTTGTTACAAATTATGAAATAATATTGTCAAAATCTTACTATTAATTATACTCCTTTTCTTACATTTGGTTTATTTTCTCCCCAACCCACGCTATTATTATTTTTAAAAAATATTTTTATGACAGAAGTTGTAAGCTTACAAAGCAACCAAACACATGTGCAGAATTCCCAAACAACACCCCTCTATCAACACAGCAAATGTCAGTGGAATATTTGTTACAGATTATGAGATAGATCATCTGATTTTTACCAGGTCCACAGCATAAATTTAGCACACATTTTCCATACTCCCCCATTATCAACAAAGTACATCTTTGCTATAGATGCAAGAATATTACATTACTGTTAAGCACACTCCATATGTCACTCCAGTTGTATTTTTCCCATGCTTCTCCACATTCCCACCACTCTGCAATACTCATGTGCATCTGCTCTAGCTCACAAAGGATACTCTTGCATCTGTACCTTTAACCGCTATTCTCATCCACCTCTGGGTTTACTGTGCAATTCAGTCCCTAGATTATTCTCTAGCTCTCTGTCAATTGGCATTTGCATCCCTAGACTACCATTTTCAGCCACATCCCCATTTATAAACCAGCTGTTACTCACTATAATGTGTTACCATCAACTTTGTATGTTTCCACACTTTTACGGTCAACTAATTAAAATTTCTACATACATTAAATATCAGTAGTCCATCTCAGTCCTCCTCTTACCTCCTTTAAGAATCCACTACCTACTGCCAGGTCTTGAAGATATTTTCCTTCATTTTCTTCTAGAAGCTTTATGGTTCTGGTTTTTATATTTAAGTTTTTTATTCATTTTGAGTTAATTTCTGTATAAGGTGTGAGATAGGAGTCCTCTTTCCTTTTGCTATGGATATCTGGTTTTCTCAGCACCATTTGCTGAATGGACTGTTCTGCCCAACCTGGGTGGGTTTGACAGGCTAGTCAAAAATCACTTGACCATAGATGTGAGGGTCTGTTTTTTAAACATCAATTCAGTTCTATTGGTCTATGTGTCTGTCTTTATGGCAGTACCATGCTGTTTTTTTTACCACCGTAGCTAGGTAATATGACTTAAAGTCTGGAAATGTGAGTCCTCCAACTTTGCTTTTTCTTTTTAAGATGTTGTTGGCTATTCAGGACCCTTTACATTTCCAAATAAATTTGATAATCATGTTTTCCATTTATTTAAAAAAATGCTGGTGGAATTTTTATTGGGATGGCATTGAATTTGTACATCAATTTGAGTAGAATTGACTTCTTAATGATATGTAGTCTTCCAATCCATGAGCATGGAGTGTTCTAATTTTTTAGGTCTTTTTAAAATTTCTTTTAACAATGAGTTGTACTTTTATGAATACAAGTGTTTTACAATTGTTGGTTAAGTTTATTCCTGAATATTTGGGTTTTATCTGTCATTTTATTTTCACCACTCTTTTGTAACTTTTAGTTACATTTATTGATATTATCTTCATTTCTATACTCTCTTCCAGACCTCTCTCTTCTGTCTTTTCTTTTCAGGCTGTAGCACATCCTTTAGTATTTCCTGCAAAGCAGGTCTCTTGGTTATAAACTCTCTCGAGTTCTGTTTATCTGTGAATATTCTAAACTCACCCTCATTTTTGAAACACAATCTTGCTGGATATAAGATTCTTGGCTGGAAGTTTTTCTCTTGTAGTATCTTAAATATATCATACCACTGTCTTCTCTTCCATGGTTTCTGGTGAGAAATCAGCACTTAATCTTATTGGGTATCTCTTATACATTATGCATTGTTTTTCTCTTGCTGCTCTCAGAATTCTCTGTTTGTCTTTGGCATTTGACATTCTGTTAGTATGTGTCTCAGAGTTGGTCTATTTGGATTTGATCAGATGGGAGTACATCGTGCTTCTTGGACATGGATATCTATGGCCTTCATTCGGGTTGGGAAATTTTCTACCATTATTTCTTCAAATATTCCTTCTGCCACTTTTCCCTTCCCTTTTCCATCTGGGATGCCCATAACACATATGTTTGCACATCTTTTGCTGTCCTTTAGTTCCCTGAGACCTTGTTCAAGTTTTCCCAATCTTCATCTGTTCTTTTGTATGTTCACATTCAGAGGCCATTTCCTCAAGCTCATCAACCCTTTCTTCTGCCTCCTCTAATCTGCTATCATATGATTCCAGCATATTTTTAAATTTTATTTATTGCACTTTTCTTTCCTATAATATTGCCATTTTTCTAGGTATACTTTCAAATTCTTCTTTGTCCTCATCCAATGTCTTCTTAATATCCTTAATTTCTTTAGCATTCTCATTGAATTTATTAAGGAGATTTGTATGAATATCTATGATTAGCTGTCTCAACTCCTTTATGTCATCTGGAGGCTTATCTTGTTCCTTTGGTTCATATCTTCTTGTTTCTTGGTGTAGATTGTAGTTTTTTGTTGGTGTCTTGACATTTGTCTTACTAGACAAATAAATACTCTTACTAGAGTATTTATTCTGGGTGCAGTTTTTCTCTTTATTTTAGGGTTTCCTGCCCTTTCTTGCTTGCTGGTAGTGTAGTAGGAGCCAAGGATGTGGTTGGTGCTATAAGCTATGGAGGCTCAAGCTGCCCTCATTGTCCCAAGGATCAATGAAGCTTCTCCCAACTTTCTCTTTTGCCAGGGGTACACACAGAGCCACAGCTCATGCAGGCCTAGACTGTAGTTGCCCAGAGAGAGTGACGAAGCTTCATGCCCCTTTCTCCTCTGCCTGGGGCAGATATGGAGCTGCAGGTGTGGGCAGCAGTCTATGCAGTGCAGGTTCAAAATGACTACAGTTGCCCTGGTAGGCTTCCAGTTATTTAGTCTGTGCCAGCTAAATGTACCTGCAGTAACCTGGATAGGCTAGTGCAGGGCCTGTCAGCTTCCTCCCTGCTAGTAGTGGGGCTAAAGCCTAGGCCAGGGCTGCAGGTCAATCTGTGTGAAAGAAACCATTCTCTACTGTCAATGTGATTTTCAGTCAGCCCAGCTTCCCCTCATGCTGGGGGTGGAGTCAAAATGGTGGCTACTGGCTTCCTTCTGACTTGGACAGTCTCAAACTCTAGCTGTTCTCAGGGT
Source organism: Cabassous unicinctus (assembly GCA_029593785.1). Classification (NCBI taxonomy): domain Eukaryota; kingdom Metazoa; phylum Chordata; class Mammalia; order Cingulata; family Chlamyphoridae; genus Cabassous; species Cabassous unicinctus. The sequence goes on from JAQZBX010018918.1 coordinate 14,833, forward strand.
TATACTTTAGCCAGCTGAATTTACTAATCAGTAGCTGAAATCAGTGGCCAACCCTCTCTTCCTCTCCTGTTTTTGGCAAATGGAGCTGCCAACTCCTGCCACAGAATAGGTCCTGGGTTGGCTTACCCTGGCAAAGTAGGGTGATCACTGGCCTCTGTGGCATGGCCTGTAATTTCTAGGAGAGGCTGGCACAGCTCCCCACAGCTTCCTCCCTGCTTGAGGTGGGCCTGGGGTTTAGGCTAGAGTGGCAATCTGATCTAGATGGAAAAAAGCCAACCCCTGCCAGCCCTGTGATTTTCAGCCAGTCCTGCTTTCCCTCATGTCAGGTGCAAACTTTAGATCATGGCTACCAGGCTTTTTCTGACTTGGACAGGTTCAAATTTTATCTGTTCTTAGGATTATACTTTAGCCCAATGAATTTACTAATCAGTAGCTGAAGTTGGTGCCCAATGGTCTCTTCTTTCCCCATTTTGGGAAGTGGAGCTTTAATTCCAGCTATGGAAGATCTCCTGAGTTGTCTTGTGCCTCCCATGAATGATGGGCACTGGCCTCCATGATGTGGAGTGCTCTACTTACAAATCTTCTCTGCAGATAGGCAGTGTCCTCCTTCCATTCTTTCAATAATGTTGTAGGATGCATTTCTGGTCTCCTGGAGCCCCCAAACAAGTGCTCCAGAAAGCTCTGGGTGATCACCAACTGCCCCATAGGAGGAGCTGAATCTTGGTGCTGTTTACTCTGCCGCCATCTGGCTGGTTGTCTCCCAATGAGTGCTTTTTAACTGTGTGGGAGGTGCTCATGTTCTGAATGCCTATCCTGCCTTGGCTGCACCTCTACAATGACCAACTTCGAGTAGGGAAGTGAATGGGAGCAAACTCAGATCAGATATCACAGACTCCCAGTCTTCTTAGAATCATAAATGGTACTAAGATTATTGTATGCCTTTGATCTCTTCTCCAAGAGCTCAAATGGTTCTTTGGTTAAATTTTACATCTCAGAGTCATATTGTGGAGAGAGAATGCTGAATCTTTTTATATGACCATAGTGTGAAGTCCTGGAGGTAAGCTTTTTAGTTAAAAATGTTTAGGTCTTTTTGGGGAGGGTAGATGATTTGGCACAAGAAATAAGGGATGAAAGACCAAGGAGTAGCACAAGATGATAAGTTGAGTGGTTGGAGAGAAGTTATCTCAGCCCATCTTGACTTGTCAGCCACTTTTGGCAACTTGTACCATGGAGTTTAAAATAGATTCCCAGATCAGCAGAAAGCATGGTTTGGACAAGGTTGAATATCATTGGAGCCCTTCTTGAAGTAAAAAGAACCAGAAATGACAGGGAGAGAAAGCTGAGGGTAAGATACTATCTAGGACCTTTCATTTAAATATCTGGGATTCATACAGAAAAACAAGGAATGACTTTATCAAAAGGATAAGTTGCAACCAAATAGATAAGTTTAAATGTAGGAAAATGAATTTTGTATTTCAAAAGCCTGTCTCTCAGGGCAATACTGACCTCCTCTTTGATGGCACAGCTTGTGGAATTTTTGGAATATAAACTAATGTGACAGTCACCTGTGCCCTGATGCATAAGCCTGGTACTAAACAAATACCCACATATTTTCTTGCCGAAGGCGGACATTACTGTGTTTACTGATAGTTTGTGAGATGGGTGGTCTGTTTTTTAATTAGACTCTTGTTTTTAACAGGGTGGGAGGAATGAAACAAACTTTAGTTCTTCATCTCTAATATTTGATGCATAGCCACTCTTCGTTGAAAATGCAAGAGTATTGCTTTGACAGATGAAAAATATCCCTAGGTCTGTAGACATGGCAATGCAAATTGCTTACCTAATGGCTGCCAGTTATCAGTGTACATACAAGGTGGAATAAACTACCTGGGTCTTATTCTGACATTTCTATTTGTATGATAATTATGGTAAGGATTTAAGGCACTTCGAGTTACTGAATAATTAAATGTTTGGAAAAACTGGAAAAATTTTACAAACATTAAAAATTATGTTAAAAGGAGCTATAAAGATGTTAAAATGCAATGAGACCTTTTCTTTATATGCATGATGTCTATGAAACTCATGACTTTGTTGAAATAAATTGTGCACTGAAATACAAAAGTAACTAAGAATGAACATATTTACAAAATTGTAACGTTACAGTCTACAAGCCCTTTAGAAAGCTATCATAGAAACTGAAGGAAAGATGTAAACAATCACAAACTCTAGGTTGGATTAAGAAGAAAGCTGAGACACCCTGTCCTGCCAAATTAGGAAAAAAAGATAATTTCTGCTTAAACTTATTCATCCATTTTCTTAATCCATGGCCATGTGCTCAGCAGCCATCTTCAGCCTCTGTGAATCCTAGAAGCTCTCTGTCATAGGCCCTGACTTTTACTTATACCTCCTGTGCCTTTGCTGTCTATGGGCAAAGAGCAAACCTACCCTACCCTAGAGCACCTGCTTGCTCTGGTTCTCATTGGTCTTTACCCACTCAACTCTAAGTTCCAGGAGAGCAAGCCACTCAGCTAGGTCCTCTCTTATCCCTGAGAATGGATCCTTGCACAGGGCAAATCTGCAAGCAGCCTGGGCCCTCTGATCCAGAGGGAAGGAAGCTCAGGGATGCAGCCAGATGGAGTGGAAGCCACAAGCCCTAGACCTTGGCTTTCTGATCCAGTGGGTGACTTGTGGACAAGGAAGAGAGCTCAAGATGCAGAGGGACTGCTGAGCCAGAAGCTAACGCTTAGGCTAGTCCTGGAGAGGAAGGCAAAGTTCTGGGGCTGGGAATCAATGAGATTGATTCCCCATGATGTGCTGCTGCTGCCACCAGTGGTCTCTTGTGGCATCTTCCTTCCCTTCCAAATCCTGCCAGACCATGCAGGAGGACTGATGAGTGCCACGTATATCTGTCTGTGTTCTTGCCTGTCTGTTTCCCAAACTGTTGTTTCTCCTTCATCCAAAGGGGCCCTCTGGAGTTGCTGAAAATGCCATGCATGGTTGCTAAAGATCAGTGGCCATGAACATGTCTAATGCAGGCCCAAGGCATTGGTGATGAGTTTTGTACTCTGGGGACTGGAGGACAATGGGAGTGTGTAGAATGGGGCCCAGTTGCACAGGGAAGGGATAGTTCCCTCATCTCATCCCTGTTGTGCCAGGGAAGGCAGCAAAGGAAAAGGGTGGCTCCTGTTGGGCACAATTTACATGCAGGTGCCAAAGGGAGTTAGGGCCCCAATGGCCAAGAAGAGGTCTAGCAGGTGAGGATTCTTTGCTTCTACAGTCAGGGTTTCCACTGATCCTGTCAGGTCTGGCTTGTGCTGGTTGGGGAGAGCCAATGAGTGCTTGGGATGGAGCTGCCTGTGCCTCAATGGGCATGGGGCATGGTGCATGGTGGAGATGATGGTGCCAGTTCAGAGATGTTGTTAAGGGGCAGGAGGCATTGACTGGAGGGAGCCATGCTCTGGATGGAGGCTGCCAATAGAAGAGGGGAGAGAGAAAAAGGAAGAGTGCACATGTGTGAGAGAAACACTGCCGGCAAAAGCCTACAACACCTAGTATCCTCATGCAGTCTCCCATCCTAGTACTAACCAGACCCCACCCAAATTAGCTTTAAAGATCAGACATCAATCTATATTGGACATGTTCATTGTGCTATAGCCATAGATGCTGGTTGCCACAGCCTGGATCCTCAAGAGACTGTGTTGTGCATTACTGCTGAAACTTATCCAGTTGCAGGTTCTATGGGCCCCTGGAGCCCAGCTGTGGGCTGCTGGAACCTGCTCACAACCACCAGTCACCCAGGTGCTCTGGCCACTGTGATATGCCTCACTCTTTGTTTTGCACCCTGAGGGTCAGGGCAGTAGCCAGAAGACAAGCCAGGCTTTGAGATGGCCCTGATAGTGCCCAGCTAACCATATAGCAGCCCAGACAGCAAGGGATCCCCAGGGTACCAGACACTTCCCTAGGCAGCTTCTAAAGAGAACTGCCTCCACGTGAATTCTGGCATCCTACCACATTGGGCATCCACAGGGGGTGTACCCTTGAGCCCTCTGTGCTGCCCCACCATGCCCAGTCTGGCTCAGTCTCTAGAAAGCCACTCACCCCCACCCAACAACCACACACAACCCCAATCCCAGCCCACAGGTACACAATACATGCCCCTGCCATGTCCAACCAGAATTTCCAGCACACACTGATGGCCTGCCCTGTGGGCAGCTGCCAAGCCTGTCAGGCCCTTCCTAGGATGTCCTTGGGCAGTCCAACTGGCCAAGGCCCTGGCCACCCAGTGGTCTTGACTGATTGCACCAAGCTAGAGTAAGGAGGATGCCTATGGCCTTCGTTTCCAACCAACACTCAGGAACATCTCTCCTCTAGGGATCCCTGACCAAGCTGTCCCCATGTCTATCTTCCCAAAGAGTGCACCTCTCCCACAAGGTGTCTTCCCACCCATGTGGCCATGGCACTCTTGCAAATGACCTCCCCAAAATGAGTACATATGTTCTGGGTTAGGGTTCTTCCTCAGCCCTCACCTCAATTGGAATCACCCAAGGTGGAAAGAAGACATATACTCAGAAAATTGGGTGTAAGGGAGCCTCTAGCACCAAGGTCTCACTTGCTCCACCCATGCACATTCAGCAACACAAACTCACTGTGCAATGGATTATCTGCTCAACTCAGGAGTAGGAGACAAATTGTGGCTCTGATCTGGTCTGCTATGGCAGGAAATGTCAGCCAGGGGCTATGATAGAAACTGGCAGACATAGGCTTGAAAGGAAGCCATCTGAAGCCATCATCAACTGTGAGGATATGCCCTTGGAGCTGGGAACTGGGGTGGCCTTGGAGAGGTAGATCTCAAGGGGTCTGCACGGAGAGGTGGGGCTCCAGAATTTCCTGTGATTCCCTGTGGAGGCCAGCAGACTCCCCAGCCCAGTGCAGTGGGTTGAGTCTAAAGTACCACCTCCTGTGCCTTTGCTGTCTGAGGGCAGCCTTCCTCAGAAGGGCCCTTGTGGCTTAGAGCTATCAACATGCAGGTGTGGTTGGGTTAGGTTTAGTGCTGCCCCAACACCTCACCCAAAAGCACTTGCCCACACCCTCCCAACCCTTCACTGGTCACCACACCACTAGCATTCCCTGCCACAGTGGATTCTGCCCTGAGCAGTCACAGAGCTCCTGACTATCCTTCTGAGGTTGAATGGAACACATTTGGTGCTGTTTCCAAGACCTCAGGAGTGTATCAGTCACTTCCTATCTCTTGGGGTTTCCTTTTCTTAATGAGCTATCTCTTGGGGGACACTTCAGAGTTCTCCCCAGCAAGGGAGCCTTACCTTTGCAAACTCCCAGATTGCTAGATTGACTCCCTGCTCCTTTTCCTGGTGGTTTCTACCCACTTGAATCTAAATCTCTATTATAACAGACCACTTAGCTCTCTCCCCTCATCCCAGAGAAGAGATCTCAGCCCAAAGTTGACCTGCAGCCAACTTGGGCCCTCCAACCCCAGGGAAAGAGGTCCAGGGGTGCAGACTCTGGGCTGGGAATTAGCTGAGGTTGGAGGATTTGCCTCTGCTGCTGGCATCTTCATGCCTGCTGTCCTGTGTGAGATGGGACTCTGGGATATGTGTCTCCCTGTCTGCCTGTCTGTTTGCCTATCTGTCTGCCTGCCTGTTTGTCTGTTCCCTGGGCAATTTGTTGTTTGTCCCAAAGATAGAAGATTTTCCTGGAGCCACCATCCTAAGCAAATCTGTCAGCTCTATGAGCATTTAACCATCATTCCACATCATTCCAACCAAACTGTCAATATGGAGAACCACACTGGATATATTACCCAGTATTTTGAGGAAACCACCTATAGTAAAGAAGGATAGGCACACTAGAAAGACATGGGACTCTCTTCTTCTCCAGAAAAATGCCCAGAGGACAGGCTGAAACAAACTAGATAAACATCTTCTAGGGTTTAGGACACCAGGCAAAATCTGGACACCACCCAGAGGAGAGAGGGACAAAGGAGGGAAATTGAAATGACAGAACTGTGAATTGAAACCAGCAGCTGCTGCTGCTGGCACCGTCCCCCACACTAAAGACACTTTAGAATTCTCAGGCCTCTGGGCCTGTGACTACAGACAAAGAGGGCTCCAGGGGTCTACCACCCCAGGTAAGGGGAGAGAGAGGGACACAGCCTAAGGCTGACTCAGACTTGGACCCACAAATTTGGTCTGCTCTGCCCCACAAGCCCTTAAAGTCCAGGTGGGATCACTCAGTGGTTTGCCCTGGGAGCCAGTGAAAGACTGGAGAAACCCAACCCTCACAATCTCCCTCACTTCTAGCTGGGACTAATTGTTGAGGATGCCCCAGGAAAGGAGAGAGGGACATGGCCCAAGGCTGATTCATCTTTTGACTCTCAAATTTGGCCTGCTGTGTCCCAAGAGCCCTTTCAGGCCGGGGGGGCGGGCTGCACCATTGTTTGCCTTGGAGCCTGCAGGGGGCAAAATATATACAACCCTCACAATCTCCTTCTCTACTAACAGGGACTGATTATTAAGGACTCAGAGGGGAGTGGAAATATTTCTTGGCTGGGAAAAGGGAAGGGCCTGCCAGAAAGGGTAGGAGAACTGTCTCAGAAAAAGGTTGAATTAAAAGGCTCCTAGCCTCCTGACAGGAAATTATCACATTGGTCTGGTCTGTGTTGCAACAAATACACTCTGACCAGGCACTGAATTGAGAGCTGCCAAAGAACACCATCTCCTGGCAGACCAAGGAAGTGCAAACAAGAAAATTAAAAATAAGTAGGAGAGGCTTTTTCTGGCCTCTATAGTCTCCCTGACCAAGGCCCTAAGAAGTGACTTTATAACCAACTACTGGGTCCAGTGCCCAATTTTAAGCAACCAGCAGGGTGATCCTAACAATCCAGGTCAAGCCAAAAATCAAAGAGCTGTGGTAACTCACAGCCTCCTGCCACTAAACAATGGTGCAGCCCCCCCCCATCCTGAAAGGGCTCTTGGGACACAGCAGACCAAATGTGAGAGTCAAAAGATGAACCAGCCTTGGGCTGTGTCCCTCTCTCCTTTCCTGGGGCATCCTATAAAAGAGAAAGAGATTGAGCATCTGAGTAAACTACATCTTAACCAGATGCCTAAACACCATAAAAAAATTATGAGCCATACTAAAAAAATAGAAGACATGGCCCAAGAAAAGGAATATATCAAAGTCCCAGAAGAGATGCAGAATTTCAGAGAACTAGTCAGTGAGATAAGCACAAACTTCCAAAATAAAATTAATGAGTTGAAGGAAAATATAGTTAAAGGAGATAAATGACAACAAGAAGACATTGAGTGAATGCAAAGAAGAATTTGAAATCCTGAACAGAAAGATAACAAAACTCATGGGAATGAAAGACACAATAGGTGCGATCAAAAACACATTTGAGGCATACAACAGCAGACTCGAAATGATAGAAGAAAGAAAAAGTGATAACAAACACAGAACAGCTAAAATTGCAGACAGAAAAGAACAGAGAGAGAAAAGAATGGAAAAAAGTGAGCAGTGGCTCAGAGAGTTGATTGACAACACAAAATGCAAAAACATACGTGTCATGGGAGTTCCAGAAGGAGAAGAGAAGGGAAAAGGGGCAGAAAGAGTATTTGATGAAATAATAGCTGAAAAATTTCCAACTCTCATGGAAGAAATGAACTTACATTTCCAAGAAGCACACTGTACCCCAATCAGAATAAATCCAAATAGATGTATGCCAAGAGTCATACTACTCAGAATGTCAAATGTCAAATATAAAGAGAAAATATTCAAAGCAGCAAGAGAGAAGCAAACAATCATGTACAAGGGATGTCTAGTAAGACTTTGTGCAGACTTCTCTTCAGAAACCATGGAGGCAAGAAGACAGTGGTATGATCCAATTAGAGAACTGAAAGAGAAAAACTGCCAGCTGAGTGTTTTTTATCCAGCAAAATTGTCCTTCAAATATGAAGGTGAGTATAAAATATTCACATACAAACAGAAACTAAGATAGTTTGCAAAAAAGAATCTACATTTACAGGAAATATTAAAGGAAGCCTTAGAACCTGAAAGAAAAAGATAGGAGAGAGAGGCTTGGAGGTGAGTATAGAATAAAGAATAGCAGAAAGGATAACCAAAAGAGTAAAAAGACAGAAAAAAATAAGGTATGAAATGAAAACCAAAGAATAAAATGGAGGAAGTAAAGAGTGCATTTACAGTAATATTATTGAATGTGAATGGATTAAACTCCCCAATCAAAAGATACAGGCTGACAGAATGGATTAAAAAAAAACATGAGCCATCCATATGCTGCTTAAGAAACTCACCTTATACCCAGGGATACAAAATAGCTGAAAGTGAACGGTTGGAAAAAGATACTCCATGCAAATAGTAACCAGAAATTTGCAGGGGTACCTATATTAATAACACACAAAACAGTGCTTAAATGCAAAAAATTTACAAGAGATACAGAAGGCCATTATATATTAATAAAAGGGATGATCCTCCAGGAAGATATAACAGTCTTAAATATCTACACACCTAACCAGGGTGCCCTAAAATATATGAGACAAACTCTGGCCAAACTGAAGGGAGAAATAGACATTTCTACAATAATCATTAGATACTTCAACACCCTACTCACATCATTAGATAGAACAACTAGACAGAAGATCAACAAGAAAACAGAGAACTTGAACAATATGATAAACAAGTTACATCTAACAGACCTATACAGAACACTGCATCCAAACTCAGCAGTTTATACATTTGTCTCAAGTGCCCATGGATATTTCTCCAGGACATGCCATATGTTAAGTCACAAAACAGCTCTCAATAAATATAAAAAGATTGAAATTATACAAAGCACCTTCTCAAATCTTAATGGAATGAAACTAGAAGTCAATAACAGACAGGAAAAAAGTAAATTCACAAATGTGTGGAGACTGAACAACATACTCCTAAATAATGGGTGGGTCAAAGAAGAAATTGCAAGAGAAATCAGTAAATATATTGAGACAAGTGAAAACAAGAGCACAACTTATCATAAACTTATGGGATAGAGTGAAGGCAGTCTTGAGAGGGAAATTTATAGCCCTAAATGCCTATATTAAAAAACAAGAAAGAGCTAAACCCAAAGATTTAACTGAACACTAGAGAATCTAGAAAAAGAACTGCAAACCATCCCAGAGCAAGCAGAAGGAAAGAAATAATAAAGATTAGAGTAGCAATAAATGAAAATGAGAGCAGAAAAAGATTAAAGAAAATCAGCAAAACCAAAAGCTGGTTCTTTGAGAAGATAAATAAAATTGGCAAACCCCTAGCAAGACTAACAAAGAAAAGAGAGAGAAGCTGCAAATAAGTACAATCAGAAATGAAAGGGGGGAAGATACAAATGACCTCACAGAAATAAAAAGAATCATAAGAGTTTATTATGAGAAACTATATGCCTACAAACTAGACAACCTAGATGAAATGGACAAATTTCTGGAAAAGCAAAACCAACCTACAATGACGCTAAAAGAAATACCAGACCTTGTCAAACTAATCACATTTAAGGTGATTGAATCCATCATCAAAAAACTCCCAGCAATGAAAATTCCAGGACCAGATGGCTTCACAGGTGAACTCTACCAAGCATTTCAAAAAGAATTAACAACAATCCTGTTTAAACTCTTCAAAAAAAATTGAAGAGAAGGGAAAATTACCCAACATATTTTTTGAAGCCAACATCACCCAAATAAGAAAGACAGATAAAGATTCTACAAGAAAAGAAAATTACAGACCTATCTCTCTAATGAACATAGATGCAAAAATTCTCCACAAAATATTTGCAAATTG
>JAQZBX010018919.1:0-34201 GCA_029593785.1 Cabassous unicinctus
GATTTTTCTGTTTGGCTCCACTTTTATTACTTAGTAGGGATTCCTACTATATTTTGATGCTACATTGTCTGCTAGTTTTAGTATTAGGTATAGGGGTGAGTTTATGTCCTTTTCCCTTTTGCTTTTTAAATAGTTTTATCAAAAATCTGAAAGAGTATATCAGGGACACTTCTAGCTAGATGGCAATTCAGATCTGAATTCCTAAAATTATTTAATGGCACTTAGAAAGAACTATGTTATTGATCTTTGGAAAATTCATTTGGGGCAATGTATACCTTGATATATGTATGGAAAAAAAAATCTATTTAAATGTAATGTTCCTTCATATGCTTCCCAAACTCAGAATTTTATGAGCCTAAACCTTTTTGAGTTATTTTGATAGCCATCTATGAATATGCCTTTCTTGTAAGGGTATGTCACTAAGTTTTAACATTGATAACTTTAGACAGTTAATAACCCCAGACTCATTCTTTCCTTATTTTGAATTAAAACACTGAAAAATACTGGCTGTGTTGCAAATTACTTGATCTCCAGCATATACCTGGGGGTGTCCCACTTTATATTTTGGGGTAAGAGGAACTCATGCTAATGGAAATGCAAAATTTCTTCATTTCCTGCCAAAGTTTAGATTCTATTTTTGCCAAAGTAGAAGCAAAGCACATTATACAGGATATGTCTCTCTGGTTGTTAGTTCTTCTGCCAGTTTCACTTTATTACCATAGAGCTGCAACAGCAGATGGACTCCCCAAGTTAGCACTTGGAATCAAAAGGTGTTTAGAGGACTGTGGTGGTAAGTGCAATTCCTTAATGAGAAATTTTAAAGAGAAAAGGAAAGTAACCTATTAAATTATGCAACTAAACAGCAAATTTTAACCATTCAGTGAGTTTTTTTTCTGTATATGTGTGCGTGTGTTATATGTTTCAGATACTGGGTTTGGGATTAAAATATTATTTTGGATCTGCTTTTCAAACCCAGTAGTAAAATCTCAGTCCTCGTCTCACTTAGCCTTTGACAAGTCAATTTTTCTTCCTTCTAAAATATTTTCTTTACATTTTTATGGACTGCTTATGAAAGTTTTTCTTCCTATGTGACTTATTTCTACAAATCGGTACCTTTTCTGGAAATTTCTTCTCTCATAGCATCTATTTTTGGGAATGCTGCAGGACTCAGTGTTTAAACATCATTGCTTTCCCAGGTTTTTTCATTTATGCCTGTGTCTTTAAAAGCCATTTACATGCTGATGGCTTCAAAATGTATATATTTAGTTCAGAACTCTAATATGAACTACAGACTTGAATATTTAAATACATTAAAAAGATGCTCGTTTGAAGAAATGTTGGATATTGCAAAAGAATGAGTCCAGAGTTCCCACTTTCCCCAACCTGCTCTGCCCCCAGTGATCTTTATATCAATGAATGGCACCACAGATACACTTCCACTTATGAAGAAGAAACCCCTACAGATTTTCCTTCTCATTGGAAACAACTATAAAACTGGGAAAAAAATACATGAAGTGTCTGTTTTGACATTGAACAAGAGACAGCATAGCAATATGTGGAAGTCAGCACCTTGCCTCTTTGCATTCACCCACTAGTGTATTCCTCTCTCACATGAATAGGAGGTACCTATGTAACCATGTGGTTTTGTGAAAATTATGGTGTGTAATTTCCAAGCTAGGTCATAAAGAAATTGTGACTCCTGCCATGCTCTTTTTTGGACACTTTCTCTTGGGGAAGCCAGCCAAAGGACATGAAGACACTCAAGATACCCTGTAGAGAGGCCAACGTGATAAGCATCTGAAAATTCCTGCCAGGAGTCATATGCATGAGCCAACTTGGAATCTGTTATTTTAGCCACAGCTGAGCTTCTAGATAAGCACAGCTTAAGTTAACATATTGAGTGCAGCCTCATAGGAGACTGAGCAAAAGTCACCTAGACAAGCTACTGCCGGATTCCTGACTCTCAAAAAAGTGTGTGAAATAATGAATCCTTATCCTTTTAAGCTGCTACATTTTGGAATAATTTCTTACTCAGAAATAAATAAATAACATAGATTTGTAGAGCCTGGACATGGAGAGGTGCTGAAATAAATCACCAAATTGGGGGGAAGATTTTGTAATCAGGCAATGGGAAGAAGCTTAAAGTACACTGAGGAGAGAGTTAGTTATGTATTGGAGTGTCTTGAACAGAAGCTTGATTGACTTTGAAGAGGCTGCCAATGAGGGCTTAAGGGAAAGTGAGGACAATGTGGTTAGAAACTGGAGGAATGGGAATCTTGGTGATTTAGGTGGCAGAAAATTTAGGAACACAGTCATGTGAAGTATATAAAAACAAACAAATAAACAAAAACCTAATTACCTGAATGATAAAGCTAAAGAAATTTACAGGCAGAGTGTTGATTGTGCCACCTGGTTTCTACTTGTCACTTACAGTAAAATGTGAGATGAGGGATAAGCTAAAGGAATGATCTTTTTTTTTAAAAAAAAAAAAAAAAAAGCAGGTGGGGGAAATCCAGGCCTTTCTGCTTTGAAATTTTCCAGCCTGTCCAGTCGACAAACTATGCCAAAATTTAAAAATGTCTTCAAGGTTAAAAAGCAAATCCACCAGGTAAACACAATCTGTAGGTGAAACTCAGAGTGGGTATATAAAATCCATTTATAAAATCTCAGAAAGCTCCAAGCCATTGCCTCAGAAAACTATTCCATCAAATAAACAGCCTTCTAAGATGTTTAAGGGTCCTAGCCTCAGCAGCATCAGTAGAAGCCCAAGTTAGAGAAGAACATATTGTGAAGTAATTTCTGGGTATGACTTTTATGTGATTGATTGAATCCCAATAAGAGAGTCCCATAAAGTTTTTAGGATAATCATATTGGCAAAGGCAATGTCAGCTTTGACTAAAAGGGGTAGAGTATAAAAAAAAGATTTTAAAGCCTTTGGGCACCCAAATATCCACAAGCAGGAAGCAGTCTGAGACTCCTTTTTAGCCACCAAAATGGCTCTCACTCCTGAAAAACAAAGGATAAAATAGAGAATATAACCAAGAGCTTAGAGGGTTGAGGGAAGAGCCATGAGGACTCATCCCCAAGTTTGGAGCTCTAATCAAGAAACTGCTAGCCTGGGCCCTGCTGTATTTCAAAATTGCTATGGAAAAGTGACTCTTCTGTGCCTCCTGCTTCCCCTTATAGAGTGCCTATAAAGGTTTTGCTTTGCCTGTTCCACTGTGGTATTTTAGGTATGTGCAGGGGGTGGGGTGATAACAGGTCTCTTGGTTCATAGGTTTCAGATTAAGAGGACATGTACTCAAAGAGTTATATTTAAGGATCCTTATCTATGATCCTGGATATGAGCTGTTTTTTAAGGAGCCTGCCTTAGTTTGCCAGTGCTGCTATGACAAATACCACAAAATGGGTTGGCTGAAGAAACAGGAATTTACTGGCTCACATTTTGGAGGCTAGAAGTCTAAAAGACGTCAGCAAGGCCAAGTGTACTGGTGATGGCAGTCATCTGTCACATGGCGATGTCTCTTTCCTCTCTGCCGTCCTCTGACTTTGGGCTTCTGCTGACTGACTGTATCCAAATTTTCTTTCTTATAAGGCTTTAAGTCCCATTCTGATTCAGTTTGGCCACACCTAAATCGAATCTTTGAAGATCCCATTCACAAATGAGTCCACACCCTGAGTCACTTTGACATACCCAAGGATAATATTTTCAAACAGGTCACACCCACAGGAATGCAGATAAAGATCTGTCTTCAGTGGGGAACATGATTGAACCCCAAACAGAGCCTCACCTACTTGGATCTCAAACTAATGTTAAAATGATGTAAGACTTTGGGGGAGGAGGGAAGTGTGTCTTGAATATAGATGGCACATTCATATTAATTGGAGATCACAGTAAAAATAAGCAGACTTTTTTAAAGAATAGAAACTAACGAACATATTCTAAAATATATATGGAAAAACAAAATAGCTATAATAGCAAAAACCATTTTGAAACCAAGCAACAAAGCTGGAGTACTTACATGACTTCATTTCAAACTTACTATAAAGAAAATGCAATCAAGACATTGTGTTATTTTCATAATAATAAACATATATATATAAATAGAACAGATTAGAGAGCCCAGGAATACATCACTGCCTATATAAGCAATTGATTTTTGACAAGTGTGCAAAAGTTATTCAATAGAGCAATGAGAGTCTATTCACCAAGTGGCACTGAGAACTGATTATCTATTTGGGAAAAAAACGAAAACAATAAAAACAACCTCCCTTGACTTTGCCTCATTCCATGCACACGAATTAATGTGAAACATATTATCCATCTAAGTATAAACCTGAAACTTTAAAACTTTTAGAAAAAAAATTAGAGAAAATTTTGGCTAACTTGATGTAGGCAAGGATTTCTCAGGTTTGAAATAAAAGTATGAACATAAAAAGAAAAGAATTGATAAATTGGACTACATCAAAATTAGCCTTTTGCTCTTTGAAAGCATGTTAAGAAAAATTTTTTAAAGCCACATCCTAAGAAAAAATATTTACATACCATATATCTAACAAGAAATTGTATCCAGAATATATAAAGAACTTCTACAAATAACCCAATGTAAATAGAGAAAATATTGAATAGATATGCCCCAGAAGAAGAGATAAAAAGAACCATTAAGTACATGAAAAGAGTCTCAAAATTCATTCATCAATTGAGAACCAGATAACCAAGAATCTTTTTCTCTAAGTGATTTCAGTGTTAGAATTTTTCAATAAGATGTTCATTTGGGAGCTATAGATGATAAAAATTAGAAACAGCAACTGTTATTTTCTGGGAACAGTTGTATCCACTCTAATGGATAAACATGGGATTCTTGTGTATTCCTTAAGATTGCTCAGGAATGATGTGCCTCACTGACTCGTTAATGGTGGTTTCCCTATCCTTAAATTCCCCACCTCACCCAAATATAGTGCACGACCCTATTTCCATATATTAAAAATATTAATAGCTCTAATATGTTAAGTTGCTTTTGTTTTTCTGACTGATAGAGCAATCATCTTTTTGATTCCATACTACCACATATTAAAGTAATTTTATATAGTCTTACAGTATTCTTATTTTTTTCTTCAGAGAGATCTTTCCTTATTGCAACATATCTGGGTGTCCAAGAGCTTTCAAATATTTTCTTATTGTTTCTGAGGTAAGTTTTAAAGTTGCTAATCAAAGATCCTTTGTACCAAAATCTACACTATATAGCTTGACACCATGTCTCAACCAGTCTGCTTTGGTTTACTTTACTTGCTTCTGAATTTCCAGAATGCTATGCAGCTGAATAAGCCTTCATCTACCTGGTATACATTGGTTTACAGAATTTTGTAGTTTATAACGCTATGAGGAAGAAAGGGATTGAGAAGAAACAAGTAAATTTTAGTCTTGTTGCTGCAAAAGACAACAACAATAGAGCAAAAACAGCTAAATTTGTCCCATTTTTTAGTTGTTTGAAATCTTCAATTTCTGAACCCATGGGCAAAGAGAGAAGGGACATTTTAAAGAGCCCTCTAGGCTTTCAAGGGGCAAAACATGAGTGGCCTATGTGTTTATATTTTCCATCCCATTGAAAGGGCCTTGAATTTAGCATGTCAGGAAAGGAAATTTTTAAAAGTTCAGGTGATTTTGTTACATATTCATCTGTTGAAACAAAAAGTGTTTAGCCTACAGACAAGATTTAGGGGAGAGGAGGCATCATGACAATTATCTTCAAATATTTTACAGGTGATCACACACCAAGTGTACAATTTAGCCTATTTGGCTACAAAAGACAAAACTAAAGTCAATTTTTAAAAGTGTAAGGGACACATCTTACCAATCACTCTACAGAAGTATATAATAGACTGCCCCACTTAAACGATCAGCCTACTGAGGTCATGAGGTCTTCATCACTGTTGTAGAGGAGAGTCATGGAACCTGAGAGGAATTTGGACTAGATGTGTAATTACTCTCTAATCCTGAGTCCCATGTTATGCTATTCCTAACATTTTATTTGAGAAAGAAAACCAAAATATTTCAATTTCATTTAGGAAGTAAAAAATAAAATCTTAAAAATTTAAAATGCACTTACTCTTGGTCATTCTTCACATAGTTTGCATTAAAAGCAATGTAGTATTTGGAGTCTTTTTTCTATGCAAATTGAGAAAAGGCAATTAAAATATGTTGAATATTAATTCTACTTCTTGAATTGTGTTATTTTAATATTCAGGAGAAAGCAAAAATACTAGACACATTAGGAAGCTAGTTCCTAAAAGTTCATATTCACCATTGACTTACAAAGTATTGGACAATGATTATGACATAGGCACTGAAATATGAGGAAGAAGCCATTGGTAAATGCTGATTCAGCTGTATCAGCACCTGCGTGAATATCAAACTTGCTTACATTCATTTATTTATCCATTAGAAAAAATTACTCTGTCTGATGGTGAGATAACAAAAATAAATTGAATATTTTCCTCAGGATCTCACAGTCTAGAAGGGGAGATAGACATTCAACACAGTAAATTCAAGTTAGATGAGAAAATACAATCAAGGTAAAGGATAATATGGTATTTTAGGGGTGAATACTTATTCCCCACCCCTTAGCAGAGGGAGGCCCATTAATTGTTTCTCTTCACAGCCTCATTTAACCCACCTTTGGAAGGGGGAAGGAGTGTCCTATGTGACTGGTGAGATTATTCATAAGGGACTGGAAATGTGAAGTTTTTTCTTCTGCTCATTGGGCCCTTTCTCCTGGGATTCAGCCTATCTATAGGAAACATGAGTTCTGCTTTACCCTTTGGGGGAAATCTATGGTGATCTCACATGGGTTATAAAAAGTTTTAGTATCAGGAAGTCCTCTTACTGGCAGAAGAATCTAGTCTCCAACATTAATTTATCCTTAATAAACTTGATCTTTTAATATTGATTTGATAACCTTTTGTCCAACATTTAACTAGTTCTAAATACAATCAGGGAAAAGGGGTAATATTTACTGTGCCATCTTAATATGTTAGTTGTACAATATTTTAATAATATAATATATTACTAGTACAATTGTTGGGTTCACAAAAGCTGAAACTCATCATTTGTAGCCATGTATGATAGAACATATATTTTAAAGCACTAGTCTCCAAACATTTTTTCACAACTTGCTCAGATAATTAACTTTCTCTATTTGAACTCTCTTATTTGAATTCATTTTCTATTGCTATATAATAAATTACCACATATTTTGCATCTTAAAACAATACCAAGTTATTCTTTTACAATTTCTGTAGGTCAGAAGTCCAGGAAGGGCTTAACTAGAGCCTCTCATCAAGTTTTCAATGGCTGAAATCAAAGTGTTGGCTAGGCTGCATTCTTATCTGGAGGCATGACTAGGGATGGATCTGCATCCCAGCTCCTTCAAGTTGTCATCAAATTTATTTCCTTATGTCTGTAGAATTCATGGCGGCATGTGTCTTTAAAGTCAGCAAAAGAGAAAAGGATCTTTGCTGAGTAAGTCTCTAACTTCAGGGAAGGCATAGACCCTCTTTTAGAGGGTTCACCTGATTAGGTCAGGCATACCCAGAAGTATATCCCTTCTGCATAACTCAAACCAATTAGGGACATTAATTACATCTTCAAAATCCCTTCATTTCTGTCATAAAATGTAACGTAATCACAGAAGTGGTATGCACCACCTTTGCCATTTCTACAGGTTAGAAGCAAGTCACAGGTTCTAAAGGGGAAGGGATTACACAAAAGTATGGATACCATGGGAGCCATTTTAAAATTCTGCCTACCACAGGATTATTTAGTGCATTGGTTCAGTGACTGCAGCATTAAGATTTTAGGTTTTTCTGAAGGTAGTATTCCCATTCTCACCAGTCCTATTCAACATCACACTGGAAGTCCTAGCTAATGAGATAAAAAAGGAAGTAAAAGGTAAACAGACTGGAAGGAAGAAATAAAGCTGTCTTTCTTCATAGATAACATGATTATCTAAATAGATAATCCCAAATAATTGACAAAACAAAAACAAACAAACAAACAACCAAAAAAACCTGGGACTAATCAGCAATTAAAATTAGGTTGCAGGATCCCAAATTAATCTTCAAACATCAATTATTTTCCTATACAAGCAATGAACAAATGGAATTTGAAATTTAAAACACAGTACTACTTATATTTGCACACAAAAAAAATACTTAGGCATAAGTCTAAGCTTCACAAAACTTGAGCAAGATCCATATGAAGAAAACTGAAAAAAAAAAAAAACTCTGATGAAACAAATTGAAGATCTAAATAAAAGGAGAGATATTCCATATTCCTGGGTAGAAAGACTCAATAGTCTTAAAATGTCAACCCTTCCCAACTTGATCTGTAGATTGAACATGATCTCAATAAAAAAACCCAGCAAGTTAATTTTTAGAAACCAACAAACAGATTTTAAAGTTTAAATGGAAAGGCAAAAGACCAAGAAAAAAAAAAACTACCTGACTTCAAGAATTACTATAAAACCACATTAATTATGATAATGCGTTATTAGTGAATTAAACAAACACACATATCAATGGTACACAATAAAAAGAACAAAAATAAATGCACACAGATATAGTTAACTGATCTTTGACAAAGGAGCAAAGGCAAGTCAATGGAGAAGGGAGAATCTTTTCAACAAATGGTGCTGGAACAACTAGATATCCATATGCAAAAAAAATAAAAAATGAATGTAGACACAGACCTTATACTGTTCATAAAAATTAACTCAAAATTGATAACAGAAACCTTGTAAAACTTGAAACTATACAATTTCTAGAGGCTAATATAGGAGAAAATCTAAAGGACTTTGGGTTTGGCGATGAATTTTTAGATACAACATTAAATGCATTGTCCATGAAGGAAAATCTGATGGGCTTCATTAAGATTAAATACATCTGCTCAGAGGGAAGTTATAGCCCTCAATGCTTACATTAAAAGAGATAAGAGAGCTAAAATCAAAGACCAGACTGCACACCTGGAGGAACTAGAAAAAGAACAAGGAATAAATCCCAAAGAAAGCATAAGGAGAAATAACAAAGATTAGAGCAGAAATAAATGAAATGAATTATTTAAAAAAGCAATAGAGAGAATCAATAAAACCAAAAGTTGGTTCTTTGAGAAGAACAACAAAATTGACCAACCCTTAACTAGGGTAACAAAGAAAAAAGGAGAGAAGATGTAAATAAACAAAATCAGAACTGTGAAGGAGGACATTACCATTGCCCAGGCAGAAATAAAATAGATTGTAAAAGGATACTATGAACAACTGTATGCCAACAAACTAGACAATATTGATGAAACGGACAAATTTCTAGAAACACACAAACAACCTACACTGACCCTAGAAGAAATAAAAGACCTAAACAAACCAATAACAAGTAAGAAATTGAAACAGTCATCAAGAACCTCCCCAAAATGAAAAGCCCAGGACAAAATGGCTTCACAGGTGGATTCTACCAATCATTAAAAGAAGATTTAACACCAACCTTGCTCAAACTCTTCCAAAAAAAATTGAACAGGAAGGAAGCCTACTAAACTCATTCTGTGAATCCAACATCAACCTATTACCAAAGCCAAATAAAGATATTATGAAAAAGGAAAATTACAGACCAATTTCTCTAATGAATATAGATGCAAAAATCCTAACTGAATCGAAAATCACATTAAAAGAATTATACATCACAATCAAGTGGGTTTTATACCAGGTATGCAAGGGTGGTTCAATGCTAGAAAATCAATCATTGTAATATACCACATTAAAAAATTAAAGTGGAAAAATCACGTGATCATCTCAATTCAAGAAGAAATAGCATTTGACAAAATACAACACATCCTTTCTTGATAAAAAACACTCCAAAAGATAGAAATAGATAGAAACTTTATCAATATGATAAAGTGCATATATAAAAAACCCACAGCTAACATTGTACTTAATGGTGAAAGACTAAAAGCTTTCCCAGTGAGATTTGGTACAGGACAAGAAAGCACACTGTCTCTATTTTTATTCTACATTGTACTAAAATTCTAGTTAGAGCAATTATGCAAGAAAAAGAAATACAAGTCACCCAAATAGGAAAGGAAGAAGTAAAACGTTTGCTATTCGCTGATGATATGATCCTATAACTAGAAAATCCAGAAAATCCACAACAAAGCTACCACAACTAATAGACCACTTCTGCAAAGTGGCAGGATACAAGATTAATACACAAAAATCAATAGTGTTTCTATACACTACTGATGAGCAAGTTGAGTAGGAAGTTAGGAAAAAAATTCCATTTACAATTGCGACCAAAAGAGTCAAATATTTAGGAATAAACTTAACCAAGGGAATAAAGGATCTGTATTCAGAAAACTAGAAAACATTGCTAAAAAAAAAACAAAGAAGACCTAAATAAATGGAAGGACATTCCATGTTCATGGATTAAAGACTAAATATCATTAAGATAACAATTGTACCCAAACTGATTTACAGATTCAAAGCATTCCCAATAAACATTTCAACAGCCTTTTTTGCAGAACTGGAAAAACCAATTATCAAATTTACCTGGAAGGGTAAGGTCCCCTGAATACCAAAATATCTTTAAAAAGAGGAATGAAGTTGGAGGACTCTCACCTCCTGATTTTAAAGCACATTACTTAGCTACAGTGGTAAAACAAAACAAAACAAAACAAAAAAACCAGTCTGGTACTGGCATAAAGATAGATAGATTGACAAATGGAATCAAACTGAGAGTTCGGAAATTGACTCTCATATCTATGGTAAAGTGATTTTTGACAAGGCTGTCAAACCCACCAGCTGGGTCAGAACAGTCTATTTAAAAAGTGATGCTGTGAGAACTGGATATACATAACTGAAAGAAAGATAGAGGACCCCTATCTCAAACCTTATTAAAAAATCACCTCAATATGGATCAAGAACCTAAATATAAAAGCTAGAACCACAAAAGTCCTAGAAGAAAATGTAGGAAAACATTTTCAAGATCTTGTGGCAAGTGGTAGTTTCTTAAACCTTGTACCCAAACCACAAACAATGAAATAAGAAACAGATAAATGGGACCTCCTTTTAAGAAATTCAGATGACTTTGTTAAGAAGGTGAAAAGGCAGTCCTACTCAATGGAAGAAAATTCTTGGAAATCATACACCAAATAAGGGCTTGATTTCCATGTTACATAGAGAGATCACACAACTCAACAATAAAATGGCAAGCTACCCAATTAAAAATTGGGCAAAAGACTTGAATAGATATTTTTTTTTTCCAAAGAGGAAATACAAATGGCCAAAAAGCACATGAAAAGATGCTCAACATCACTAGTTATTGGGGAAATGCAGATCAAAACTACAATGAGATATCATTTCACGTCTTACAGAATAGCTTTATTAAAAATAAACAACAACAACAACAAAAAAAAACACAGAAAACTACAAGTGCTGAAGATGATGTGGAGAAATAGGAAGAATCCTTCACTGTTAGTGGGAGTGTAATATGGTACAGCTTCTGTGGAAGATAGTTTGTCATTTCCTCAGGAAGCTAAATATAGAACTGCCTTATGATCCAGTAATCCAGATACTAGGAATATACTCAGAACAACTGAAAGCAAGGGTGCAAACAGATATTTGAACACTGATGTTCACAGCGGCATTTTTCACAATTGCTAGAAGGTGGAAACAGCCTAAGTGCCTATCAACCAATGAGTGGATAAACAAAATGTGGTATATACATATGATCGCATAATGGAATAGCTGTAAAAGAAATTAACTTAGAATGCATATGACAACATGGATGAACCTTGAGGATATTATGTTGAGGTAAATAATCCAGACACAAAAGGACAAATATTGTATGGTCTCATTGATATGAACTAAATACAATAAAAAAGCTTATGGAGTTAAACTATAGAGTATACGTTAGTAAGAGACAGATTGTGTGTTGAGAAGGGGGAGCTGATGAGACAGATTGTGTGTTGAGAAGGGGGAGCTGAAGCTAAATGTACATTGAATGTTTAATAAGGGGGTTGTAAATGCGGGGGAATAGTTAGAATTGATGGTAATGCATTATAGTGAGTATAATCAACACGGCTGATTTATAAATGTGATTGTGGCTGAAAGGGGTAGTCTAGGGAGGTTAATATTAATTGAAAGACAGCTAGAGGATCATCTAGGGACTATATAGTGATTTCGGTAGTAGGTGAGGATTGTGGTTAATAATGCAAATACAAGAATGTTCCTGGGAACCTGATGTGGCTCAAGCTGTTAAGTGCCTATCTCCCACATGGGAGGTCTTGGGTTCGGTTCCCAGTGCCTCCTGAAAAAACAAAAACAAAAAGCAAAACAAGCAAAAACCAACTCAGGGAAGCTGATGTGGCTCTACGGTTGAGTGCCAGCTTCCCA
Organism: Cabassous unicinctus; assembly: GCA_029593785.1. Taxonomy (NCBI): domain Eukaryota; kingdom Metazoa; phylum Chordata; class Mammalia; order Cingulata; family Chlamyphoridae; genus Cabassous; species Cabassous unicinctus. The sequence continues at coordinate 12,435 of JAQZBX010018919.1, forward strand.
CATACAAGGTCCCGGGTTCAATACCTGTCCCCCGGTACCTCAAAAAAAAAAAAAAAAATGTTCATCTATTATAAGGTGTTAAGAATATGGTGATATATGGGAAAATACAACTAATGTAACTTATAGACCATAGTTAACAGTAATATTGTAATATTTTTGTAGCAAAGGCAAAGAAGTTACTATATCAATGCTAAAGGTAAAAAAAAGAATATGGGATTTAGTTTTATGAGATGTGAATATGATCAAGCATATTTTTTCATTTTCTTCATAACAAGGAGACCTTGGTCATGTCATTTAACCAATCTGTGCTCACTTATTCATCTTTCTGAACACTGGAGAAACAATTGAGTTTATTTTTAGGATCAAATACAATAAATGTGTCTCAGCAGGATTTGATAAAGTTATGCTTCTATAATTTGTTAAGCTGCCTTTTGTCTATTATTTTATTTCTTGAAGATGAAATAAAGTTTACTAATTTTGAAAAGAGAGAAAACATCTGCTTTGTGAAAATCACTTTTAAGAGAACAAAAAGGCCAACCACAGACTGGGAGAAAATATTTGCAAAAAAAAAAAAAGCTGCTACATGACTTATATCCAAATTATAGAAAGAACTATTAAAACTCAACAATAAGAAAATGAACAAGACAATTATAGAATGGACAAAAGATCTAAACAGATACCACATCAAAAAATATATACAGATGGCAATTAAGCATATGAAAAAATGATCAACAGTGTAGGCTATAGGGAATTGCAAAGTAAAACAACGAGATACCACTACATGCATATTAGAGTGGCTAGAACATTGGAACACTGTCAATACCAATATAGTTGAGGATGTGGAGCCACAAGAACTCTCATTCATTGATGGTGGGAATGCAAAATGGTACACTTACTTTGGAAAAGAGTGAGGCAGTTTCTTTAAAAATCTAAACACAGTTTTACCATACAATCCAGTCATTGTACTCACAGGTATTTATTTAACTGCTTTGAAAATTTATGTCCACGCAAAAACCAGCATGGGGCTCTTTATAGAAACTTTATTAGTAATTGACAAAAATTGGAAGCAACCAAGATATCTAAATAAGTGAATGGATACACAAACTATGATGTATCCATACAACGTAATATTATTCAGCAATAAAAAGAAATGGGCTATCAAGCCTCTAAAAGTCATAGAGGAAACTTAAATGCATATTGCTAGGAGAAAATAGCCATTCTGACAAGGCAATACTATAGAGTGGTGAAAAGATCAGTGGTTGACAGGGGTTTGCAGAGATTTGGTGGAGAGGAACAATGAATAGGTGAAGTACATGGAATATTTATTCTGTATAGTACTGTAAGGGCGGATACAAGACACTATGCGTTTGTTAAAAACCCATAGAACTTTAGAATGCAAAGAGTAAACCCTAACATAAAATATGGATTTTAGTTAATAATAATGTATCAATACTGGTTCATCAGTTCTAATAAATAAACCACACTAATGCAAGATGTTAGTGGTGGGAGAAACTACACCCAGAGGAAAGAGGATAAATGAGGAGAGAGAGCAACATAGGAACTTTATATATTATCTGCTCCATTTTTCTGTAAACTTAAATCCCTTCAAAAAATTTTTCTTTCTGTTAACATTATTTCAGTATGCTTACTGACCTTAAGAATGTCACAACAATATCAGGCTAACATAGACCTGTGAAGGCAGAAGAACTTGAATCTATATACAATGATAAAGCTTCCCTGACAGCAATTAAGTGTTCTCTAACATACTGGATCTAATGTTTTCATTGTAAAAAATCAATATTATTTAAGATGCAAATGTGATCTGTGAGAATGTTCCCATATAAAAGGACAGGAAAAAGGAACCCTGTCAAGTAACTAGAATTGGAAGAAGCCTATCTGCCCCATTTTGTCCCTTATTTTCTTCAAAATGTCTGATATATTGGGGACATTTCATCTTCTACTTAGCACTGGAAATTAAAATTTGGTCAACTAAATGAAAGTTTCATTTTAAATTGATTCTAATGAAGCCTAAAAAATGAAAGTACTTACTTTCCTTCTCATTCAATTCAATTATTTTTACTTTGGTGGAAGCAAAGCAATTTGAACATCTCCATCTCTGAGGTGTCTTTAATATTTTCTCATTGTCATGAATAATCACAGTATATTATTAGTATGGCATTTTATTTTTATTAGATGCAACCACCATTTAACTTTTAAAAATACTTTTTATTATTTTCTTAAATAATCTTCATTAGCCTGGGCAGGCCATAATAGGAAATATCCCCTGTTATAATATATACATGATAAGGTTTTTATGTGGCATGGTCTGCAATACCACAACATGTATTTGCAAGATATAAGAATGATTTAAAGCAAGAAAACAGTTATATATTTTGAATTTGATTGTGTTGTTAGTTGCTTTCTAATGAGAGTTTCTAGAGAAGATATAATTCAACCTAGAAAAGACTAAACTAATGAATGCTAGAGAAACACATTAAACTCCTGCCAGACATTGATGGTTTTTTGAATTTATTTTAATTCCTAAGGAAAGAGATCCAGGTGTCATTGTGAATAGCTCAATAAAGATGTCAACTTAATACTCAACAATAGTTAAGCAAAATGTTTGTTTGAATTACAAAGAGTAGAACAAATATGAATATAAGAAAATTAAATTATGTAAAGAGAGGAACCAAGTGTAATGTTTTAGCAATTGTATTTATTGTTAGATATTTCCTCTTTGTCGGAATACTCCATTAATTCTACATGCATCAAATATACACTGAGAACCTATTTATGTGATTGAGGGAGCTGGTCAGGGTACATCCATAGAAGAGGTAACCTTCTGAGTCTTGTCTTGAGTAGTGAGCAGCAGACGCCAAGCAGACAAAAAGCATTCGAGGAAGAAAGAGCAGCACCTGCAGAGCCTGGAGATTTTAAACAGTCTGTTGTATTTGGAAGACAGCGAGTAACTTAAGAGAATTGTTCTTTATGTTACTCAAAAGTAGAGAGTGTTAGAAAGACAGTGTTGGAATTACATCATGGTGCAAATAAAAATAACTTTTTAAAATAAATTAGTGCTATGGATGCTAAGCATATCATATAGCCTCATGAGAACTCTATGAAGTAGATACTATTATAGTCTCTTTATACAAATGGAAAACTGAAACAGAATTATTAAAATAAATTAGTGGCCCCCAGGTAGGATGCTAAGCATATCATATAGCCTCATGAGAACTCTATGAAGTAGATACTATTATGGTCTCTTTTTACAAATGGAAAACTGAAACAGAATTATGATTTGCCCAATGTGCAACAGTTGATATTTACTAGTATAGCAGGAATTGAATCCAGCATGTCTAACTCCAAAGATGCTCTCTTAACATTACATACTTTCTGATCATTTAAAATTGAGAGGAACACGGCAACTATTCTCATGCATTTATCAAAAGCTCATTTGTGTATCACCAATGAACATAGCTCGGCTTCACTGGCTTTCAGGAATGTATTTATGACTCATCAATGGATTGCTTTCCCAGAAAGCTTACAGTTTTGTAGAGAGATTTTAAAAGTACACAAATACCCCATAAGAGCAAATCCATGGGCTATCTATATGTCAAAACTGCATGGAAAGTAAGAGAATAAGGAAATTACAATCAATAGAATAGAAATAATATGATCCTGGTTTTAAACATTATCTGCTCTACCACTTAACTTCTGTAAATTTATTCTCAGGATGTGACAAATGAAGATATTCAGCCCATAGTACCAGAATCGCTATTAGGATTCAATGGCAAAATGCATGAAGCATTTAAGCCAGGTTCTGGCTCAAAGTAAGTACTTCATACCATGCACACCCAACTGACATATCTGTATCCTAAGCTACAACCAAGAAAAAAAATGTTTAATAATGATAATAGGTTGATATTTTACATTTCAAATGTAACTTGAACCTTAATACATATGTATAAATACAGCTATGTGTACATATATACATAAAATATGTCTATGCATGTATGTCTGTATATACACACACACATGCTGACACCATTTTATATATAGTGGATAATGAGAGAAACTGCCGTAGAGGTTCCTCACAGGAAAAAAAAGATTATAATATAAACTGAAGGTCAGCTGCTGTTAAACCTTTGTAATTCTTTCCATTTTGTTTACTTAATTTTCATTTATTCCATATTTTTATTATATATTTGTCTATCCATAAATAGCATAAACTATTATTTTAAACTATATACAATGTCATCATATTATATACATCCTTCTGAAACTTGTTTTTTTAATCTCACAACATTAAGTGTGAAATTTATCCATGTCAATGTCTGTTACCCTGGTTCATTCATTTTCACTGGTGTATATTATAAAGATAGCAGAATTGTTTATTCATTGCCTTGTTTAGTGAAATTACATAATTTCCAAAATTTTTATTATTACCTTAATGCTATATATGTCCTGTGGGCAAGATCTTGCATGAGATGGACTTACTAAATCATGTCAATTACTCATTTTGGGGCCTTTGATCTTTTTTCTTGATAAGTTTTGCCAGTGATTTATAAATTTTACTACAATTTTAAAAGAACCAACTTTTAGCACACTCTTCATTATTGTATATTTGTTTTTTTCTCTTTGTAATCTGAATTTAATGTATGACTTTTTTTCTAATCTTTTGAGATGTATCATTAATTTCAGGCTTTCTTTTCTAATTTCTGCATGTAAGGCTATATATTTTCCTCTAAGCTCCACTTTAACCACATCCCACAAGTTTTACTATTCTGTTCAAATTACTATTATTACTTTTAATCATATTTTTAATCAGTGGCTTATTTAGAAAAGTATTTCATGATATTCTATAACATGGACTTTTTACACCTTTTTTTTCCTTTAACTGATTTTAGTTTAACTGTGGTAAAAAAAACAAAAAAATCAAAAAAAAAAACCCACAAACTCTGCATGATATAAATCCTTAAGAATTTGTTGAGAGAGTATCTACAACAGGAAGAAAGACAGTTCCATCCATCTTCCCCATGGGATCTAAGACTCGTCTCACTTGGAAGCAGAGTGGACATCACCATCCCCAAATCCTCAAGGTTGAGGAATGAACAAACATAAGGGGGGAATGCAACTATGGACTAAAGTAGACTTATTATTATTCTAATAATGAAAGAACTTGTAACATTGATATAAAGGCAGTGGTCACCAGAGTTTCTGAGGGGAGGGAGGGGGAAGAATATGTGTAACATGGGAAATTTTAGGGATATTGGAATTGTTCTGCATGACATTGCAATGACAGATACAAGCCATTAGGCATTTTATTAAAACCTATAAAATTGTGCAGTTCAAAGTGTAAACCACAATGTAAACTATAGACCCTAGTTAGTAGCAATGCTTCAATATGTGTTCATCAATTGAAACAAATGTACCATGCTAATGAAAGATGTTGTTAATGGGGGAAACTGTGGGAGGGGTAGTGGGTGGGGTATATGGGAATCCCTTTTATTTTCAATGTAACATTTATGTAATCTAAAGCTTCTTTAAAAATAAAGAATAAAAAGAACTTATTGAGATTTGCCTTATGGCTAAAGACATGGTCATTTTTTGTAAATGTTGTATGTAAAATGTGCTCTATAGTGTTGTCTTATAGTGTTCTAATTAAGACAATAATGTCAAGTTTGCTAATCACGTGGCTCAAATCTTCCAGATGTTTAATGATATTTTGCATGTTCTGGGTCTATCAATTACTGGTAAAGTTGTGTTTAAATTTCTCACTATAATTCTATATTGATTAACCTAAAATTTTATCATTATGAAATACCCTTGTTTATCTCTTATTATAACCCTTTAACTTAAATTTTATTGTCTTTCACCTTAACACAGTTAAAGTCTTAGTATCTGCATGATACATCTCCTTCCTTCTTTAACTTTCAACGTTCTGAATCCTATGTTTACATGTGCCTTTTATAAACAGCATATAGTAGTATTTTATTGTTTATTATTTGATAATAGGTTTTAAGTAAGGGATATAATTAATTTCCATGTAATATAATTACTGGCATATTTGGGTTTATATAGACCATCTTATTATTGTTTAATATTGGACCAACCTATTCAATCTTCCTTTTTCTCTCCTTTTCTGCTTTCTTTGTAGTGATGACTTTTTAATATTCAAGAGGACATTAGTCTTCAGGTGCAATGTATCCATAAACAAAATAGAGTTCAGAGATTAGAAATATACATTATATGTTGGAAGAAATTAATAAGTAGAGCCAGTAAAAACAATAAGAAAAATAAGTCATTACGAAAAACGGAGCTTGGAAGGAGTGCGGTGAGGTGGGACGGTAAGGATTCTACCAAACAAATGATAAAGCATAGAATACTCTTTTTCCCTCTTCAAAAAGATATACCTGTATGCTATTTTCAATGACATAAACATTGCTTCATGATTTTAGGCTTATGGAATTGATCTGGAGATATTTTGATTGATCTAGTGCATATTTAATTATGCTTACAGAAGAGAACTTGAGAGCATTAAAGTAAACCTCGAGTTGAAAAGAATTGAGAAGTGAGAAGTTAAATGACTATGTGTTTGCTGAAGAATAATATTTAAATCAATACTTTGAAATATCTTCACATCATGACTCCCGAAAAATATCTACCATTTCTGTGAGGGATACTGGCTTAATAGATGAGACTGTCCACTGCTGGAGACAACCTCTGTAGACTCTGCCTCCCCCAGGCTTGGCCTGGCAGCCCAAAGGGCTGATGGGCTCAATAGCTCAACAAACCTATAAACCATTCACGGCACACGGGTTTGGAAGTTCCACTTAAAGGTATAGGATAGGAGTAAGGAAGAGAGGCATTTATATAGTTCTATATTTCAAAAGCTGGGATATAAGGAATGGGAGAGAGATTTGATCTTAATCCTCATCTATCAGATGATCTTAACCCTGATCAATCAGAGCTTGATACATAAAATGGCACAAGCATATTATATACATTCTAAATATGGATATAGAGAAGTCAAAGACAATACCAAAGGAAACTTAAAAGAGAAACAGTTCATGTGTTTACCTTTGGAGATAATAATAAAGAGAGGTAGGATAAGTAGAGCCTTCATTTTTTTCCAGTAAAAATTTTCTTTCATGCACTTTACGATTTTCTAATGATATATGCACATAATGTTGCATATAATAAAATAAGTATCTGTTGGATATGCAAATGGCAATAGTGTAAGGTAAAAACAAGAGCCTTAAAATTGAGTAAATAAAATGATTTTTCAAAGTAATTAGTATATGGCCAAACCATACTCATTGAAGTAAAAATATAAGGCCTTAAGCAAAACTCTTCATTCAGGCTTTTCTAGGACCTTAGAGAAAATGCTGTAAATAAAAAGTGTACATTGATAACTTAATTTACTTCTTGGAGTAGAACAAAGCCACTAACCTCCAGACAAGCAAATAACTGGCTGCCTCAAGTTCTGCTCCATAGCCTATTGAAGGAAACACTGAAGAGAAAAGAAGCTTCCAAATCCTGATTTATCACTCTATCTCCCCAGCAAAAAAAGAAAAGAAAAAAGTCTTTATAATGTTGCAAACTCATCAACAAATGACTTAAGAAAACCATTCATCTTTCTTTAGATGACCTCTATCTTCTAAAAAAGATAGAAAACATTAGTTGTATAACAAAGAGAAGAAATTCTTAAATTATCAAAAATAGACACGTTTATAGACAATAGAGTACACGCTGTGGTTTTCCACCTGAATTCAGCTTGCTTCTTCCTCTATCCTTACATAGCATAAGGTTTGAACTACTGCCACAGCATTTACTGAACCCTACATCCTATATGAAATACTGATATATATCTATCTCATTCAACAAATTACTAGAAGGAACAAATGCTGTTTTCTTTCTTTTCTTCTTTTCTTTTTTTCTTCTTAACCATCCCATTGCACGAACTATCTTTTGTAAGTATTAAGTCTTTAATAAATTTGGTTTGACTGGACTGAACTCACCCAGTAATTATTGCTTAGGTTAAAAAGAGCATAAATGATTCCGGTAAAAAGTACAATAATATAAATAAGGGGCCACTATAAATGTACTGGTTTCCCTATTTGTCAAAATAGTGCTCTACTTTAAACTGACTTTCATTTTTCATCAGATAATTAAATCTTCATTAGTATTCATTGTTCTAAAAAATGTCACTCAATATGGCTGATACCATTTTCAGGCTTAAACTACAGCCATGCAACTTGGGACCTGGATTCATTTAGGTTACAAGCTAGAGCTTTAGTTGAGGATTGCAGGTTGACATTATATGGTTTTCAGACTGTATGAAAACCATATGCAAATATCTGCCAAAGGATATAAAACAATACTTTCCTTGTAACACCGATTTTAAAACTAGGTCATCTTGCTATATTTAATTAGGCTTACATATGCATAAGTATAGATTTTTTTATATACCTGCAATACATAGTTATCTGTATACTTATATTTTACATGTATATTTATAATTATTATAATATTGGAAAGAGAGCACCTAACTCTGGATTCATAGTTCCTCTGTCATCGGCTCTAATTAGACATCAGACCCATAAATGGCACAGAACAAACTTCTCACCTGGCAAAAGTCCTGCAGTATCTTTTCACTCTCTCATCTTATCCTTTTCATATGAATTCAGAGACAACAACTCCCACAGGTGTTACTGCAACCTGTGTGATGCAAAGCATTCTGGGATGTCTAATCTTGAAGTCTTATCAAGAAACATAATAGGCAAAAGCAAAGGGTGAAAGAATTTAGTGATCTGTAAGAGCTTGAGAGTAGTCATTCATGTACAAATGCACTTATATCTCTTGTCTACACTTTACAGTGATGTGGTTTTAGTTGTTTTAGGTCTTTTGAGTGGTATTTTGATTGGAGACTAAGGTAGGATAAATCATGCACTCCTTGACAGTTAATATATAACATGTAAAGTCTATTAAGCCTGTTGTATTAAAAATAATGTATTTTCAACAATTTAGAAATTATATAATACTAAACCCTTAAAAAGCACTTATGTATCTGATATTAGAGTAAGAGCGGTACATATATTAGCTCATCTAAATTTCAAAAAGTATATTTTAGGTGGTAATAATTTTATATCCATTATACAACCAAAGAAATATGAATCTGGTTGTTTACTAAGAATTGTCTTTCATTAATTGTTTATCTTTCCCATGTTCAGTAATTTGGAGATTTTGCTAATTAGGTGAATGTACTATCCCCAAAACAAAGTACTCATAAATCTAAAAAAAGTTACTTTTCTCAAATAAGAATGAAATCATAGGCTTCAATGCTAAGAAAAAAATTGATGAACGATAAATCATCCTGAATTCCTTACTAATATATCTGGAAAATAAAATAAAGAGGAAATGTTAGGTAGACTCTAGGGGAAGTTAAAAATTCCAGAACCTCATAGATAAAGATAACTGAAAATTTCTCTGTTGCCTGATGTGGAGACTTTGCTCATACAATTATTTTTTTTTTTAATTTTTGTAGTTCTATTTCAGGGATGTTTCCAGATATTTCAACATTGACAATAAGAAATAGAATATAGGAAACTAAGATATATCTATTCTTTTCTGTTTTATTCAGGAGTAGAGATAGATGACATGATTTTATTCTTATTTACAATATAGCCCAAGAGGAATAGTGTATTTACTTAGTCTTTTCTTTCTAAAACGATTTTTAAAGATTTCAATTTATATTGAAAATAATTATTAATCTAATACATGTTTAAAGTTTAAATGATAAATGTGGATGCCAGAGGTTGGAAATAACTATGCCAATTTGAAAATAACAGTGTTAATATGAATCTTTGTCTTAATATTTCAGATCTCAGGTTAAAATTTAGAAGTTGTTTTATCTATTCAAAGCAGTTTTTGATAATCTATCTTTTTCTTTGGCCTTTCATCCTAGTCACAGTCAGAATGGTTCATGGCATAAGAACACCTATTTTCTATACAGCAAGTCAATATAAGGGCCAAGTGGCAAGACTGCACTTGGCTAAGGGAACAGTTTACTCACGGAAACCACCATCTGAGAAAGATGCAGCTGCTCAAATTCCCAAGTTATGCTAATTAGTATGCCGTATGATAATGTATCACCCACCCCCTGCCTCGTTTGCATGTCTGTGAGTTCGTAGAGGGCAAGAAGACAAAAGTGAGCATCCAGAGTATGAGCAATAAAGTAAAGATGCTTACAGGAAAGAACACGTAGGTCAAGGGAAATAAAGGCTGTAAGTAAAGAGCCCACGTGTACAAAGCTGCTTGTGCTGATGTTTAGAAATGAATACAATAATCATCACAAGATGGAACAAATATCACATATTGAGAAACTATTTTCTGAAATTGAGTTTAGTAGTCTTTAAATCACGTCAGAATTCTGATTTTAAATTAAATTCATAAAATTAAGACTGACCTAAAGTCCCTTTCCCTTTCTTTCTTTACCCTCTTTTTTCCCTAATTTCTCCCTATTTTTTCTCCTCTGCTTTATTTTTTCTCTTCTCTCTCTTTTCTTCCTCCCTTTCCCTAACTTTTTCTTACCTCAAAATTGTGTTTTCAAGCTTGGCAGCAATATGAATGCCCCGTCTGGTGACACAGTACTGTGACAAATATGCTTGTCAGATACACAGGAGTTAAAATAAGTAATTTTTTTTTCATATAGATTACAAATATAATCACTTACTAGTGTTACTAAGCAATTAAAACATTCAGATTTTTTTGTGACATGCTAGGATTTTACTTTTCTGAAAACGGAATCACAAATTGTCATGAAAGCTCAAAAAGTATACCTGACGTTACAACTTTCAGGCAGAAGGTAGATGGCCCCTGTGAAAATTAGTTGTGGTCAAGGGACTTGCTTTGGTCAATAAACTGTACTTTTGAACAGAAATTTGAACAAGTGCATGATTTACCCTTTCACTTCTCCCTGCTCTGGAGATCCTGGAAGCATGTTTCTAGATGGACTATCAGCCTGGGACCTTAGTGCCCACAATGAGCCTAAACTTCCTAGTCAACTTGTAATAGAATGTGGTAAAGAGCAAGAAATAAAACTTTGTTGTGTTAAACCTCTGAGATTTGGCATAATTTTCTAGTTGTTACACAAACCAAATTTATTTATAAATTATTTCCAGAGTTACAAAAATATCTAAAATAGGAAATCCTGGATTTTTCCAGGTTAAATTCCATGTGACTTATGCGCTTATTAGCTGTGACCAATAACCAAAACCAAAAGACTCAAAATAGACCAAACATTTATTATAAAACATTTTTTAAAAAATTTCTGTTTGCATTATTTTAATGTAAATAATTTAAAAGACAGTTATATTTTTTTGTATTTTATTTTAAGGATATTGATTTTCATTCCAATCTAAGTATCAAAATAAAAGATAATCACTAAACCACAAATGGATAGGTATACAATTTCATAATGAATAATTTAAACTAAGGATCTTCATTTTGAAATTTGATGAATATGAATTTCAGTAACAATGTAAAAGAACTTTAGAGAAGATAAAATTTGCAGAAATATGAATAGAACCACTTTTTCAAAAGGAAAGGCTTTTTATATGTTTTATTAGTCTGCCAAAGGGGTGCTGATGCAAAGTACCAGAAATTTGTTGGCTTTTATAAAGGCTATTACTTGGGGTAAAAGCTTACAGTTACAAGGCAATAAAGAGTCCGACTCAAGGTTGCTTTCTCACCAAAGTTACTTGCCACATGTTGAAGCAAGATGGTCGCTGATCTCTGCCTGGTCTCTCCTTTCCCTACTGGCTTCCATTCCTCTCTTTCCCTGTTAGGGCTCAACTCTCAGGGCTTTCTGTATCAGCTGCAAACTATCAGGTGAATGGCTCATCTCTCCCCAAGGCCTTAGCTGTTTGAGCATTCTCCACTTTGTCAAATGGCAAATTTCTCTCTTTTCCCATATGTCTTCTTGAGTGAGTATCTGGTTTTATAGGCCCACCAAGGGGGCAGGGATTCAACCTGAGTCACACTTTACTGACATGGTTGAATCAAAGGCCTAATCTTAACAGGCAATTTAATCAAAGACATCTTAGCTGAATCTAATATAATTAAAGGGTTTCACACCCAGAGGAATAGATTAGTTTACAACATAATCTTCCTATTTTTGGGATTCATAATCTCAAACTGCCACATATGTTTTGTGAAATAACTTTAAACACATGCCCTAGTTATTGAGTAGCTTTAAAGTGTTTGGTTTTTTGAGTACACTGTAAAGTTTAATTCACTTTCATTCTTTCATTGAAGATAAAATGACTTTGTTTTCCACAAAATTCATTGGCTATTTGAATTTGTACATTGTTTATCAAAGAAAATCTCCTAAGCATTTCCATTTGAAACTATTAAGAACAAATGATATCTCTGAAGAAAATTTAATACCACAATGTCTTTTTAAGAAGCAAGCCTGATATTTAAAATATATAAGAAATATTTGTATATTTCTTCTGGAACTCCAAACAGATATATATTCATTCTATACCCCATGTCTTCCAGCTATCCCTATTTGAATTTATATGATCTTTTCTTTCTGTGCTGCCTTCTGGGTAATTTCTTCTGAGATATCTTCCAGTTCCATGAGTCTCTCTTCAATTGTTTATAATCTGCTGCTTAATAAAATTTCTAACTTTTTAAATTCCCATAATTATGTTTTTATTATTAAATTTATATTTGAATCTATTTCAATTCTGCCTGCTAATTTTAGATAGTTTCTTAATCTTTATTTTTCTTTTTCAACTCTTTATTTCTTAAATGTTTCATAAAGAAACATTTCTTTATGTTCCTGCTTCCTACTCTAATTTTAATTCAAGCATTTTATTTTTTGTTGTTGGCTATTTAGTCAATATGATTTTTAACAATTGTTTGCCTGTCATTGCTTTTTGTACTTCATTGTGTCTGGATGTGCTCAATTTTTTTCTGGCAAGAGTTATCTCTGCCTTTGTTTAAAACAAGGTCTGAGGGACAAAAACATTTTGAGTCTTGAGCTATCTGAAAATGTTTATACTTTGTCTTCTTATTTGAACTGGCTGGAAGGTTTTTTGTTTTGTGTTGTTTTGTTTTTATTCACCCAATATTTTGGAAATAGTGTTTGCTTTTAATCTGCAATTGTTTATCAGATATTTTGTTTCTTAATAGTTAATCTTGTTTTGCTTGTAATAGTATCTAGTAGTCTTCCCTTGGAACCTAATAATTTTAAGTATCTGATGGTATAAGATATTTTTCTTCTATTTTTATTTGTGCTGTTTGGTACTGCAAATTCCAAGCCTATTGTAAAGATTGTCTATTTAATTCTGATAAATTTTCAAATAATTTGTCATATATTGCATTTATCCATATTCTTTATTCAATCCTCCTGGAATTTCTCTTAGAGGAAAAATAGCTCTTCAGAATTTTTCTTCCATGGTGCTTAATTTTTATATTTTTATCTTATTAATTGTATTCTTGAAGACTTTTTGTTCCAATATTTCTAATCTTACTTTATTCTTCAGTTGTATGCATTGTGCTCCGTAGCCTATCTTTAAGGGTTATTAGTAACATTACCGTTAATTTTTAAAACATATTTTCTATTTCTAAGATTGCTAGTAAATTCTTTCTTCATGGTCAGTATACTTTATCTGTTGAAGATAATTTGGAGTATTATTCTGGTTATATGAATAGGTTTCTTGAACAGAGTCCAAATCTTTCTGGCTGTATTTTCTCTTTCATTATGTGGGAACTTGTATAAGAATATAGTAACTCTTGACAGAGAAGTTGAGCTTGCTTATGAAGCTCTGTGTAGCTTCTGCTTCCATAAACTATGAAGGCATGTGCTCAGCTCTACATCAGTGAAAATAAGAATAGGCAGGATTTTCCACATAGGGGATGTTTGGCATCATTTTCAAACTCAAATATTATCATTCATTAATATGGAGGTTCTTGTAAAACTGAACTAGCCACACTATTTCAGAACCCTTTGTTTCCACTTGCTGTTCCTTTTGCCCAAATTATTTCTAACAATAAATGTTTTTCAAGTGCCTCATATGCTTTAATAAACATATTAGACACTTGAGAATAAGAGATAAGCATACACTTCTCCCCTGACATTTACTTCACTCAATTGTATTGTTTTCCTTACTCTTCAAGACTCAGGTCATTGTCATATCTCCTAGGAATCCTTATTGAAACAAAGACAGTTGGCCAAGTATGCCTCCTCTCAGTGCCTATGTCCTAATTTCTTAACACTTTATATCTTTATACATATATATATATATATAAATGTTGAAATTATCTGCTTATGAGTCTGTTGCCCTCATTTCACTGTTGGTCTATATCAGGTCAAGGACCATGACTTATTTAGATATGTATTCCCACAACAAGTACCTAGACTAAGTAAATACTCATAAAATTTAACTGAATTTACCTAATATTTGAAATGAAAGGGCTTCCTTGCCTAAATAATATTTAATAATATTAGTTAAGTTGCACTAAATGTTTTTAACTACATTTTTTCACTCAACCTCAGAGAATTTCACTCCATCAAATTTTCTCAAGAAATTTGATGAAATCTCTGCATGCTATTTAACTGATCTGTGACTGAACTGACAGGGGTAGTGATGGGAATAATATGCAATGAACTTTGTAGAGTTAATATGAATTAAAACTTAAGAATGAAACAAGGTATGTGCAACAGTTAACTGTTAACTGTCATACAAAAATAATTGGTAGGGTTTCCATATATACATATATTTATATATTTATATATATATATATATATATATATATATATGCACACACATATATGCAGATACATATATACACGACTTCATTCTACAGAAGTTTTCTTACATTTCATAGAGGGCAGTTTAATTAATTGTATTTTCCATGACACAAATTCTTACGAAACTACCCAACTAATTCGTTGTTTATCTTGTAATAGCAAATTATATATCAGAGAAAATGTTTCCTTGTGGTTATATAGTTTTGAGAATTTTCTGAAATGTTAGAGGAGTTATGATTGATTTCTCTGTTACAATAAATTTTATTCACTTTTCAGAGTACTTTTCTTGAAGAAAATTGAAATAACCAAGTATTCAGTATTTTAAAAATATGTCAATTTTAGCAGGTATTTCAATGCAAACATTTTCATAAACAAAATCAAAACCTATAAACACAAGTAAAAATGCATACACAAATATAAAAAAACACAATAGAACTTGAACATATTGACCAAGTATCATGTGTTTATAGTTATATCTAACTTTCAATCATGCCCCAATGGAAATTTTAACTGTCATTGGTGAGAAAGTTCATAGAAAGAAGAGCTTAATTACTTCTTCCCAAGTAACTTGATAAGATTAAATAAAATTAAGACAATGGTCTACAACTAAGTAAGAGTACTTTTCTTCCTTCTAGTACTTATTCCAGTTTACTGCAAGGTGACAGAGTACATAGAGGTCTTAAAATAATTTATGCTAGACAGACAAGTCAACTTGATTTAAAATGGTAAAGATAAAAGATACAAAGAACATCTCTCTCCATACCTAGTCTTAAATGAACACAAAAAATAATGGAATATGGAACATTACAATCCTACAAATTGGGATTTGGTTCTCCCAAAATGGAATGTAATATGCAATAACTTTGATTCCACTATGATCTAAATGCTACATTCTTCTCAAAAGAAATATTTCAGATAGTCCATAACGACTTTCTAGTAATCTGCTTTTCTAATAAATGTGCTATACTGTATAATAGAGCCCATGTTCATCTATACTTAAATTATGGATTAAATGCACTTAGATTTTGGCCAGAATAATCATCTTTGTCATTCAAATAGGTTTTATGGTGCTATTTAATCTTTCTGTGTCTTGCCTGGAAATGAGCCTGTTTCATGTATATTTTAAGTAAGTGAGAATGCCAATTGCTGGTGTTGCGTCACTTTCAGCCACTCAATATTAAACAAAAAAAGAATAATCTACTCACTATTGCATACACCTTTTAATATATGATTCAAATGTATCATCTCCTAAGGGAAAAAGAATCTAGTTGATTCATGAGTTATACTGATATATTACCAAAATTGTGGTTCTTCCAAACACTTAAATAATGATTTCGTTTAGGAAAAAAAAGTGTCCTATATTCATTTTTCTAATATTTTCCTGCATCTACCATTTTTATAGCCTCTCTTCCAAAGAGAGGCTCCTCCTCTCACCTAGAATATAAAGGGCCAAATTAGCTTAGTTAGTGAAAAATTTTTTTTAAAGAATCATTATCCCATTGAGACTGCAATGAAAACTCCTGAGTTGAATCCTGGGCAGAATTTCGCAAAAAGAATTTTAGAACAAATCATCACATAACTTGTCCATGTCGAGTTTTCAACTTTCCAATCTTCGCCAGAAGGTATTCTGCTACACTTCTGCTGGTAGCAGTGTTAGTTAAATCAAACAGAGTATGCAAAGTTTTTCTTTGCTTAACACATGGAGAGAATGTCATTAGTGTCCTCAAGGACAAGTATCTGAAAAGTTTACTGGTATTATTTTGATTTAAGCTATACTTTAGGAAGAGTCTTGAGGATATAAAAGACCCTGCCTATGTTAATAGCAGAGTCAAATTATGAGGAGACGACACTCTAATTGAATGATTCTTAAAGGCTACTGGTTAAACCAGGACATGAATAAAGTTCAATAACCAAGATATTGCATATAAAAGATCTACACAGCTATGTAAAGCACCTGAAAATATCTAGTATCCTACAGAAAACAAAAATTGACCTATGTATTTTCTTTGCAATTCAAATAAAAATTTCAACAGGGTTTTTCATGTAAATTGACAAGATGATCCATATGTCTATATTGAAGGGCAAATGGACAAAAGTTACTGGAAAATAAATAAAATGGATGAACACTGGTTTTACAAGAATAGGTGGAACACAGGGTATTTTTAGGACATTGGAACTGTTCTGCATGATTCTGCAATGACAGATACAGGCCAGTATACATTTTGTCAAAACCTATAAAACTGCATGGTGCAAAGTGTAAACCATAATGTAAACTATAAACCATGGTTAGTGGCAATGCTTCAATATTTGTTCATCAATTGTAACAAATGTTTCATACTCACGTAAGATGTTATTAATTGGAGAAAATGTGAGGGAGAGGGGTGGGGAATATGCGAATCCCCTATATTTTCGTTGTAACTTTTCTGTAATCTAAAACTTCTTTAAAAATAAAGTTTAAAAAAAGATTAATTAAGACAGTGTAGCATAAGTGTTATAATAAATAAATCAGGGAATAGATAAAAATCAGAAATAGACACATACATATAAAGGAATTTTATTTATGACAGAGATTTCATAGCATTTCAGTGAGGGAAACAAAGGAAAGTCAATATCTGGTGTTGGGGCAATTATTGTCAGGATAGAAAAATATAGAATCTTGTTCTCACTGTACACCAAACACTTAAAGCAATACACATGGATTAAAAAATCAATCCAAGTAGTTTAAAACACAAATATCTAAATTATTTAGAAAACAATATGAAATAATATTCTTTCTGATTTGTGGTAAGGGAGTGATTTAATAAACAATGAAAGAAAGCTTTTATTGCTTCAAAGTAAAGCTTTCCAATCATTGAAATGTATTGAAAAGAAAGTAAAAATAAAATCACAGACTGAAATGTTGTTAATAACACTTATAACATAAAAAGGAATATATAAAAATATATATAAAGATCACCATCAAATCAATAAGACAAGGCAAACAAGCCAATAGAAAATAAAGACTCAAACACAGGAATAAGTTCTTCACAACACAAGTGACTAGTAACCATTATTTATCAAGAAGATAAATGTATTAATATTCAACACAATTCCCAAAGTTGTAGCCAGTTCTACGATATAAGAAAAAAATTGATTATAAAAAATATTGAGAAGAAAAAAGGAGTAATAATTATCATTATTAGCAAATGTTATATATTCCAACTAAGCATTCCAAGAATATCATAATTAATGGAATTCTACTAAGGTATCTGGATAAAATATAATATAAAAATTAAATAGCTTTATATTATTCCAGTACTAATCAGTTCAAATCATAATAGGAAACATCATCTCAGCATAGGTGCAATTCTATAGAGGAGTAAGAAATTAAGCAAAAGTGACAAAATAAATGTGATACAGTAATTTATCGATATGGATTTACTAGTATATATATATGCATATAAACATGTAAATATATCATAAAATTGTATATGTATTACATATTAAATTAATGGTACCCGGGTTCGCTTCCCGGAGCCTCCTTGTGAGGGCAGGCCAGCCCGCGCGGCGCGGTGGGCTGATGCAGCGGGACCTCACAGCAAGGGGGAGATAAGCAGACACGGAGAAGACACACAGCGAATGGACACAGCAAGCACAAGCAGCAAGGGGGGGATAAATAAATAAATAAATAAATCTTTGAAAAAAAAAAATTAATGGTATATGTCCTTTTTTGTTCAAATTGAAATAATCCTATCAGAATTACAATGGACATTCAAAATGCCTAATAATCATGGTATTGGTACAAAATTATGGAATACTGGGCAACTTTTAAAAAGATAAAATACTTACATTTATTGATATGGAAATATGTTCAGAATATATTTGTGAAAATATAATAAATAATATGCAGTAGGATGCCATTTTATTAAAATATAGATAAATACTTATGCATCATAAATCTAGAAAGGCTCTATCTATCTATATTTCATTATGTTAAAATGGCTTTTCATTTGGAGAAGAGTTGATGGTAAGTGTGCTAAAATGCAGGAAGCAAAGCAAAATAAACAAACCATAACAAAAATAAACTGTGACATGCTGCAGAAATATAGAGTTGATTTAAATATCTGTACAGAAAAAAGTTCAAATTGGGTAAAAATAAAGAAAAATAATTTCAAAAGTGCATATAAACAGTTTATAATGATAGAGAAATTGCTCACACGCTATTAGAATAATTGTCTGGGTATATACATAGCATCTTATGCTGTTCTGAAACTCAATAAATTGATAGAATTTTACATTACGTATGCAAGAAAAAACTTTTAATGTCCGATTTTTATTTTTATTAGTATGTAGTAAAATACACTCTTTCCTTACACTGTATAGACTTAAATTGGATATGAAATTCACTATTTCATTGATCAATAAAGAAAATTAATAAAAAATTTATCTGTTTTTGTACAAACTATGCCTCAGGAAACCAAATAGTTGATGAAGAAAATTGTTCTTTCTTATAAAGGAATTTCAGCTACTTAATGAAAAAGAATGATACAATTAAAATGTCACCGTTTTGCAACCCTCAAAATAATGGCTTTGTCCAATTATAATCAATGGTTGCTAATCTAATTAGGTGAAAAGCTGATAGGAAACTTTATAATGGATGGATGAGATTGACAGCAATTTAACCCAGTGATTGAATTTAGTATTACAAAAAGACAGGTAACCAGATATTTTGTGCTTCCTGGTATTTCACAATTTGGAAGTACAAAATATGATCTTCAAACTATTCTTTTCAAAATATAGAAGCTGAATTTGATCAAGTCTATATATATATCTAGCTTCCAGTTTATAGGAATTATGGGTCAAATAAATAAATTAAAGACACTATGAAGTTACAATTAGCAAAATTCAGAATGTGAGAACCACTACAGAGCAAATTACCTGTGGTTTTCAAAACTATACCAAAGGATAAATAAGATAAGATAAAGAAATTAAAAGACATATCAACCAAATGTAATGTGGACCTTCAGTGGATCCAAATTCAAACAAACCAAATATAAGGGGAAAATTATGAAAGAGTCAAGAAATACAGAGACAGACTGGATAGTTGATAATAATTGGATAATTGACTATTTTAAAATCATCAATATTTGGTATGACAGTGTGGGAATACATTAAAAATAGTCCTTATCATTTAGAGAATGATAGACACAATGTAGATGAAACAGGATTAATCACAATTGTTGAAGCGGATAGACAGTAAGTACATGGGAGTGCCTTAAACTTTCCTGGTTTTGTTTATGTGTTAAATTCTCCATAAAACATTATTTATTAAGATCTTGAAACACTTTAGTCAGCAGGTGATGGCAAAAAAAAATGTACACTGTATCAAAAATTATTAATAATTGACATGTGCAAAATATCATTGATGTTCTATTAAATCTAAAAACAAAGTGTCACTCTTTGAGAAAAGTACATCAAGCAGTGTTGTTTTGGTATACATGATCAGATCATTCCTTCTCAGTGTAGTGTGTGCATTGTTACATTGTGCAGATATTTAGTATATATCCCTAAGAAAACAGAATTACAGCAATTATTTTCCTCCAAATTCTCAGTTATTTTCCTCCAAATGACTTTCCAAATCATATAAGGATTTTTCATTGTTATAAATAAGATGTAAAGGGGCAATGGAGTGGATGATAATTTATATCATGACCTTTCTACAGTAATGTATTCTCTGATGGCAATACTGAAATTGAAGGATTAGCTGTAGTTTTAAAGTTTCCTACAAAACCAAAATCAGCAGCAATGATTTTTAGGCCTTTGCTTGTACATCCTTGCTTTAAATCCATGTATTTAAAAATACAAATACATGGCATTTGTATAGAAAGAAATGACAGTATATAAACAACACTTCATTGAAAGTGAAATAACATACTCTCTCCCTATAGACACATATGTGAGCATGTGCCCATGTGAACATACACATATGTGTGTCCATGGGAACATGTATGCATGAGTGTGTACCTCACTTATGGACATTTTTGCAAGATAGAAAATATATTGAGATCATATTTCAAGGAAGAATTTAAGCTAGATTCCATTGCCTGTCACTTTTATAGGTTTAATGAAATCCTAGCATCCTTCCAAATAATGTTCCCCTTATCTGGTTGGCTATGCTTTATTGCAAGAAATAGTAATAGTGGCTTGAAAAACACACAGTTAGACTTCCAGGAAGATGGTAGACTAGAAAGACACGGGACTCTCTTCTCTCCCAGAAAAATAGATAAGAGGACAAGCAGAAATGGCCTGGAAAAATATCTTCTAGAGTTTAGGACATCAGGGGAAGGCTGGACACTGTGCAGAGAAGAGAGCAGCAAAGGAAAAGAATTGTGATGGCAAAACTGTGAGTTAAAAGCTGCAGCTGCAAATGCTGGCACCCTCCCCCACCACCACCACCACTATAGACACTTTTGAATTCTCAGGCATCAGACCAGTGGCTACAGAAAAAGGGGGCCCCAGGGATCCACCTACCCAGGAAACAGTAAAAGAGGGAAACAGACTAAGGCTGACTCAGTTTTTGACCCACAAATTTGGCCTGATGCGTCCCAGGAACACTTCCAAGCCAGATGGGGCTGCACAATTGTTTGCCTTGGGAGCCAGCAAGGAACTAAAGAGATCCAACCCTCTCATTCTCCCTCTCTACTGACTGGGACACAGAGGGGAGTGGAATTACTTCCCACCCAAGAAAAGGGAAGGGGCTGCCAGCAAAGGTTGGAGAACTGCCTCTGAGAAAGTTTGAATTACAAGGCTTTTAGCCTCCAGACAGGAACCTCTGTCACACTGATCCAGTCAGTGTCACAGCAAACTCACTCTGACCAGGCATTGAACTGATCTGGCTGCTAAGGAGCGCCACCTGCTGGCAGACCAAAGAAGTGCACATGAGGAAATTAAAAGTAAAGAAGTG
>JAQZBX010018920.1:0-34111 GCA_029593785.1 Cabassous unicinctus
ATATATATATATATATTTATATATTTGGCTATTTGGGGCCCCTTACCTTCCAAATAAATTTCACAATAAGTTTTTCTATTTCTGCATAAAATCTGTTGTGATTTTTATTGGGATTGCATTAAATCTCTGAAACAGTTTGGGTAGAATTGACGTTTTAACAGTATTTAGTCTTCCAATCCATGAACAAAACATGTCCATCCATTTCTTTACGTCTTCTTCAGTTACTTTTAGTAATGTTTATAGTTTTCTGAATATAGGTCTTTTATGTCCTTATTTAAGTTTATTCATAAATATTTTAGTGTTTTAGTTGCTATTATCAATGGATTTTTTCCCTGATTTCCTCCTCAGATTCCATATCAGTAGTGTATAGAAATGCTATTGATTTATTCATATTAATCTTATATCCCACCACCTTGCTGAACTCCTTTATTAGTTCTTGGAGCTTTGTTGTGGATTTTTCAGGAGATTCTAGGGATAGAATCAAATTGTCAGTGAATAGTGAAAGTTTTACTTCTTCATTTCCTATTTGGTTGCCTTTTAATTCTTTATCTAGCCTAGTTGCTCTAGCTTGACCTATACCACAATATTGAATAACATTTGTGACAGTGGGTATCCTTGTCCTTTTCCTGAGCTCATCAGAAAAGCTTTTAGTCTTTCACCATTGAGTACAATGACAGCTGTTAAGTTTTTCGTATATGCAATATACCATATTGAGAAAGCTTCCTTCTATTCCAACTTTTGGAGATTTTTTTATCAAAAACGTGTGCTTACTTTGTCAAATGCCTTTTCTGCATCAATTGACAAGATCATGTGAGTTCTTCAATTTATCAATGTGGTTTATTACACTTATTTATTTTCTTTGTTGAACCACACTTGCACACCTGGAATAAACCCACTTGATCATAATGAATAATTCTTTTAACGTGCTTTTAGATTCTGTTTGCAAGTATTTTGTTGAGGATTTTTGCATTTATATTCATTAGGGATATTGCTCTTTGATTTTCTTTTGTGTAGTATCTTTAGCTGGATTTAGTATTAAGGTGATGATAGATTCATAGAATGAATAGTGTTCTTTTCTGTTCAGTTTTTCAGAAGAGCTTGAGCAAGATTGTTATTAGTTCATCTTTGAATGATAGAATTCACCTGTGAAGCCATCTGGTCCTGGGCTTTTCACCTTTGGCAGGTTTTTGATGACTGCTTCAATCTCTTTACTTGTGAATGGTTTGTTGAGTCTTCCATTTCTTCTAAGGTCAGTATAAGTGGTTTGTGTGTTTTTAGCTATTTGTCCATCTTCTCTATCCTGTCTTGTTTTTTGGCATACTGTTGTTCATAGTATCCTCTTATGATATCTCTTATTTCTGCAAGGTCAGTAGTAATATCCCACCTAATTTTATTTATTTGTGTCTTCTCTCTTTTTTCTTTGTCAGTGTAGCTAAGGGATTGTAGATTTTGTTGACCTTCTCAAAGAACCAAATTTTGCTTTTGTTGATTCTCTATTGTTTTTTTGCTGCTGTTGCTGTTGTTGTTCTCAGGTTCATTTATTTCTGCCCTGATCTTTACTATTTCTTTCCTTCAGCTTGTTTTGGGATTACTTTGCTGTTCTTTTTCATTTCCTCCAGGTGTGCAGTTAGATCTCCAATTTTAAATCTCTCTTCTTTTTTAATGTAAGTGTTGAGGACTATAAATTCCCACCTCAGCACTGGCTTTGCAATGTCCCATAGATTTTGATATGTTGCATTCTCATTTTCATTCACCTCAAGATATTTGCTGAATTTTCTTGCAATTTTTTTGACACATTGATTATTTAAGAGTATGTTGTTTAATCTCATTTATTTATGAAGTTTCCTTTTTTCCTTATTGTTTTCCAGCTTCATTCTGTTATGATCAGAGAAAGTGTTTTGCATAATTTCTAACTTTTTAAATTTATTGAGACTTTTCTTGTGACCCAACATATGGTCTATCTTGGAGAAGGATCCATGAGCACTTGAAGAGAAAGTATAACCTACTCTTTTGGGGTGCAAAGCTCTATAAATGTCTATTGGGTATAGTTCATTTATCATATTATTCACGTTCTCTGTGTCTTGCCCTTTTTATTAATATATAATTGCCCCCTTTATTAATATATAATGACCTTTTTCATCTCTTGTAACAATTTTGCATTTCATATTTATTTTTTTCTGATATTAGTATTACTACGCCAGCTCTTTTTTTTATTACTCTTTGTGTGGAATATCTTTTTCCATTCTTTGCCTTCTAACCTCATTATGTCCTTATGTCTGAGGTTGGTCTCTCGTAGACAACATGTAGACTGCTCATATTTTTTATCTATGCAAACAGTATATATCTCTTGATTGAAGAGTTCAACACATTAACATTCAATTTTATTACTGTAACTCATTACTTACTTCATCCATTTTGTCCTTTGGATATCTGTTGTCATACTGTTCTATTGCTTATCTTTTTACCCTTTAGTTTACCTTTCCTAGTAATCATCATGCCTACATTCTTCTTCAAATCTCTCACCCTTGTTTTTCCTTTCTTTAGTATTTCTTGTAATTCTGGCCTTTTGCTAACATATTCTATCAGTTTTTCTTTGTCTGTGAAGTCCTTGTACTCACCATCATTTTTGAAGGACAATTTTGCTGGATACAGAATTCCTGGTTGGCAATTTTTCTCTTTCAGTACTTTAAATATATCATTTCATTTACTTTACCCACCCATGGTTTCTGATGAGAGATCAGCACTTTGTCTTATGGAGTTTCCCTTGTATGTGATGCTTTACTTTTCTCTTGCTGCTTTCAGAATCCACTCTTTATCTCTGATATCTGTTACTCTGAATAGTAGGTGTCTCATGGTATGTCTATTGGGATTTGTTCCATTTGGGGTGCATTGTCCTTGGATATTGATATTCATTTCTTTCATTAGGGCTTGAAAATTTTTAATTATTTCCTCAAATATTTTCCTGCCTTTTTTCCATTCTTTTTTACTTCTGGGACACCAGAAGTGGACACATTTTTAATGCAAATGTTTGGGTGTTTCATGTTGTCATTCAATTCCCTGGGACTCTGTTCCATTTTTTCCATTCTCTTCTCTTTCTGTTCTCTTGTATTTTCCAGTTCAGATGTTCTGTCTTCAAAACTACTAATTCTGTCTTCAAGCAATTCAAATCTCTTATGTGCCTCTAATGTATTTTTAATCTCTTCCAATGTGTCTTTTTTTCACATAAGTCCTGTTACTTTTCTTTACGGACTTTCAAATTTGTTCTTTATGCTCACTCAGTATCCTCCTAATGTCTTTATTTAGTCATTTTTAAAATATTCTTTGAACTTATTTAGGAGAGTTGTGTGATTATCACCAATTTATTGTCTTTAATCTGTATCTCTTCAGGATATTTAGTTAGTTCCTTTGGCTGGGCCATCCCTTCCTATTTCCTAAAATTGCTTGTAAATTTTTGCTGATGTCCAGGCATCTGAATATGTTGGTGGATGCACACTGTTGGCCAATTTCACTCTTTTGTCAATGCTTTTTTTTCACAACTCTTCTTTGAAATTTGGTTCAACTTATTTTGTCTCAAAAATTGCCCAGCTTAAATTATCCAAATCAGCCAGGGACTCACTAATGGGGCACAGATGTTCTCCCAGGTGATAAGATACAGAGCAAATGGAAAACAGTTTTGGTCCATGCAATTTCCAGACCAGCCAGAAGATGGAGCTTGTCAGTACACCTTTCCATAGAGGTGTTTCAGTCTCAGTTTTCTTGTGTTCCTCTGTTGAATCTATAGAATAGAGATTCAAAGCACGCTCTGCTGGCTGATTTCAATGAAGAAAAGTCCTCCAACTGGCCCTCCATTTTCCTTTGAAACAGCTGACAGTGAAGAAGATATTTGATCCCCTCTTAGCTGCAGTGAGCCAAGGGTTTTACCCCAGCTTAATATCTTGGCACTAGGGGAGGGGAGCCTTTCCCTGCCATTGCAGAGGCTTTGTAATTTATGTTTGTTGTTTCTGCTTCTTTATCTCTCTGTCGCTCACCCTTCTGAGAGTTGTGCAGCACTGTCCTGGTTTGCTGACATCCAAAGCAAGTCCCTCAGACAGGTTTTGGCTCTTTCTCCATTGTTTTTGTGAAAGCATTAAGCTTTCCCTGTTAGTCTGACACCATCTTCCCATAATCCTCCTTCATTACCTTTTTACAGAAATATTTTTATACAGCCAGCCAAAGATAAGGAGCAACCATCTGAGTCACCTGGTAGATGGAAGGGGATAGCTGTTCAGTGTTCAAAAAACAGGCTGTTGTAGAGGCTCTTTTACAGAGTGTGAACTGACCATATGCCAATGAAGAATATGGAAAAATACTAACTGGATGTGTCCAGGTAGAGCTTAAAAGTATACTAATAGAAGCAGTGTAAATGTGACTCAATAACTGAAAGGTTTATGGGCCTTGAATTCATTTTCAATAGTGCAATGTACTTAGCTTCTCTGATCCTTTAATTGCTTAAATTAACATATAAAACCAGAGTTAGGAGAGAAAATGAAACAAGAAATATCTTAATTCATTGATTTCAGAAAGCTATTTTTATCCATATGCTCTATATAGAATTCCTCATGATAAGCCTTGATTGATATCAATAATGGCTTTTTATTTGTGAACAATGTGAGTCATCTGCATTTATTTTATAGCATATTATTTTCATTTTATCCTTTAAATACAGGGAGATGGCAACATAATTAAAGATATAGACAATCTCACTATCTTCACAGAGTTCCTTTTCATGGTTATTTCAACCTCCCAAGAACTCCAAGTCCTGCAAGTTCTGATTTTCTTATTGATTCATCTGGGATCACTGACTGGGAATCTAATGTTACTGTCATTGTAACTGAGCCACATCTGCATTCTCCAATGTATTTCTTTATAGGCAATTTATCTCTAATTGAACTTTGCTGCATTTAAGTTACTGTTCCTAAAATGATTGTAACTTTTCTGACAATTAACAAATTGATTTCCCTTCCAGCATATGCTGTTCATATTTTTTTTTCTGTGTTGTTTTTAAACACAGAGTTTTCCTTTCTTGTGGTGATGTGCTATGATTGCTATGTTGCCATTTGCCATCTTCTGCACAATTGTTCCTGGATTGCTCTGGTTTCTGGGCTTAGAGGTTCTTGGCTTATGTCACAAAAGAATTTAAGGATATGCCATAGGGTAGGTAAGGGAATAAAGAGTTTATTAAGAAATATGAAAACACAATAAGTACACATTCCATGCTGAAATATGGATGCAAGCATAGTGCAAGTTGAGTTGTGCACATGGGGACCCAGGTAAGACCTTTTCAAAGTGTTTCCTCCTCCTCTTTCATAATGTTTGGGGTGGGGCTATAGCTGTTTGCTTTTCTAATTGGTTGTGTCACCTTTCAGTTCTCAGGGCCAATGGTGAGGCCTTTTGCGGGTATCTGGGCTTTCCCTCTCATTCCAAATGAAATTCTCATGCATGGGGTCTCATGAGATCCCTCAGAAGGTTTCAGGTGGAGTCTCATGGCCATGCTGTCTGCCTGCCGTGTTGTCTACAAGCCATGTTGTCAGCTGGTCTCAGCTGCCTACCCCATTTCACTATACTAACCTGCCTCAACTTCCCCCTCAGAGAGGTTACACACTTATTCTTAAGAGGGTGCTGAGGGGTGATGCTTATTCTGCAGTAGCTACTTCCTGCTTGTTAGAGGGAGTAGGCCCTACCTGACAAAGTGTAAACCCCTCTGGATATTCTATAGCATTTGAGGGAAGATGGGCCCAGCACCCTGATTGGAACTGTATGAATCTCCACAAGACTAATAAGGCATTGATTCTCTAAGAAATAAACTTAATTAAAATTTAAGATACATGGTCCTACTAAAAGCATAAAGAAGATTGTGATAGGCAGACCCAAAAAGGGGGCCAGCCATGACATATTGGAGCATGAGAGTAAGAAAAGCCCAGTGCCTTCAGAGGTTGCATTTTCCCAAAGTTGATAAGAAACAGCATTCTTCCTTGAGTCCTTTTATGCTGTTGGTTAATTCTAGGGTAACAATGTGGTAAACCTGCTGGGCTTGGTATAAATTATCAACTCCAGTTCCCACATCAGTGGTTATGCATAAGACAACTAGTAAAGGTATGAAGAAAGGGACTACCCTAGACATAAACTTACAAAGATAGTATAGGCAACAACAAGAGAGGCATATAGCAAGTAAAATAAAGACAGTACTTAAGAGAGCCATTTTTGTCTTATAGACACATTCGTTAATTACTTAGAAAATGAATTATGTTCACCAAGACTTTTAATATGTTCAATATCCCTCTGCTTACGATGTAGAACAGAAGAGATATTATCATATTCATCAGGTATAAAGGTACAATATTTAGTAATATTCAATGTACAATTTATTCTTTGAGCTGCAATTAATAGATCTAAGCTCCAGGTTTGCAATACCATACATGTTATATCTCCATGGGAGCAGGTCATAATGCCAATTGTGTTTATTTAAGTTCTTCTCAAATTACTCTGGTAATTATTGCTCCACTTGGTATGTCCTTTACACTGCCAGCATGCTGCAGCACTGTTGTTCTTAGAGCAAGACTAGGAAGATAAGGCTCCAGTGATTGACTTGCCTGAAGCATAGCATCCTTCAGCACTATGAAACAGAGCCAGTCTGGAGGCAGTGATCATTGTACACCTGGCTAAATCAAGCCATTGTCAGCTGCTGCAGAAGTCCAAAACTGCAGTGTATTCTCCATCCACATTAGAAGCATAACCAAAGATGAGATAGATACCTTTATTATTTTAGGGGTCAGTGATCAACCAAGCCAACAACTCAATAGAAGAGACACCAAACACTGTAATTTAATGAGATGGCAAAAGTGATTGGGGATATTAAGGAGATATTGGCTGAGCACAAGGAAGAATTTGAATGCATGCATAGAAAAATAGCAGAAATTATAGGAATGAAAAGCACAATAAATGAAATAAAAAATACATTGGAGGCATATTACAGCAGATTTGAAGAGGAAGAAGAACAGATAAGTGAGTTTGAACACAGGGCCTCCTGAAGTGAATATACAAAAGAACAGATAAATAAAAGAATGGAAAAAATTGAACAGGATATCAGGGAATTAAATGGAGGCAAAGGACTGAAAGAGTAAAACTGCCAGCCAAGAATCTTAATCCAACAACATTGTCTGTCAAAAATGAGGATGAGTTAGTATACTCAGTAATAAACAGAAACTAAGAGAATTTGTAACCAAAAGAACATCTTTTCAGGAACTACTAAAGGGAACACTATATCTTAAAAAGAAAAGGAAATAGAGTACTAGAAGTGTCTAGAAATGAAGATCATAACAGAAAAAATAACTAAAAGTGTAAAAAGAGTGGTGAATATAAGATATCACCTTTACATATAAGCCAAATAAAGATATTATGAAAAAAAAAATCAGAAACATTCCCTAGTGAGTATGGATGAAAAAATCTGCAAGAAAGTACATGCTAATCAAATAGAACAACACATTAAAAGAATTATTCATCATGATTAAATGGATTTTATACCAGGTATGCAAGGGTGGTCCAACACAAGAAAATCAATCAGCATAATACCTCACATTAATAAACCAAAGAAGAAAAATCACATGATCATCATGATTGTCACAGGAAAAGCATTTGACAAAATACAGCATCCTTTCTTGACAAAAATACTCTGAAACATATGAATTAAAGGAAACTTTCTCAACATAATAAGAGGCATATATGAAAGACTCACAGCTAACATTGTACTCAATGGTGAAAGACTGAAAGCTTTCATGTTTAGGATGAGAACGAGACAAGGATGCCCCTTGTCACCACTATTTTTCAGTAGAGTTCTAGAGGTTCTGCCTAGAGCAATAAGGGAAGAAAAATACATAAAAGTCATACTAATTTAAAAGAAAGAAGTAAAAGTTTCACTATTCACAGATGATATGATCCTATAAATAAAATGTTCCAAAGAACTACAACAAAGCTACTAGACATAATAAATGTGTTCAGCAGAGTGGCAGGATACAAGATGAATACTTAACATTCAGTAGTGTTTCTATACACTAGTAATGAGCAATTTGAGGAGGAAGTCAGGAAAAAATTCCATTTACAATAGTGAATAAAAATGCTCAAATATTTTGGAATAAACATAACCAGGGAAATAAAGCATTTGTATTCAGAAAAGTACAATGCATTGCTAAAGGAAATCAAAGAAGACCTAAATAAATGGAAGAACATTCTGTGTTTGATGGAGTGGAAAAACAAATAGTGTTATGATGTCAATTCTACCCAAATTAATATACTGATTTAATGCAATCCCGATAAAAAATCTAACAGCCTTTTTAAAAAGAAAAAAAAAAAAGTAAAACACAGCTATCAAACTTATTTGGAAGGGTAAGGTGCCCTGAATAGTGGAAATCATCTTAAAAAGGAAGAACAAAGGTGGAGGACTCTCAGCTCCGGACATTAAACATTATCTAGCTATAGTGGTAAAAAAAAAAATAGCATGGTACTGGCATAAAGATAGATAATAATGACAAATGAATTGAATTGATGGTTCAGAAACAGACCCTCACACCTATGGTCAAGTTATTTTTCACAAGGTTGTCAAGCCCACTCACCTGCAGAACAGTCTATTCAACAATTTGTGCTCGTGGGACAGGATATCCATATCCAAGAGAAAGAAAGAGGACCCCTATGTCACACCTTGTACAAAAATTAACTCAAAATGAATCAAAGACATAAATATAAACATGACAACTATATAACTCCTAGTGGAAAATGTAAGGAAACATCTTTAAGACCTTGTGGTAGATGAGGTTTCTTAAATCTTACAACAAAAGCATAAGTGATAAAAGAAAAAAAATGGATAAATGGGACCTCATCAAACTTAAAGACTTTTGTGATTCAGAGGATTTTTTCAAGAATGTGAAAAGGCAACCCATTCAATGGGAGAAAATATTTGGAAAACACATATCTGATAACAGTTTGATTTGCATGCTATATAAAGAGATCTTTTAACTCAACAATTAAAAAAAACAAGAAATCCAATTTTAAAATGGGCAAAAGACTTAAACATTTCTCCAAAGAAGAAATACAAATGGTGAAAAAACTCATGAAAAAATGTTCAACATCTCTAGCTATTAAGGAAACACAAATCAGAACTATAATGCAATATCATCTCACACCTAATAAAATGGTCATTAATAAAAAAAATAAAAAATAAAAAAAAAGTGCTGAAAAGGATGTGGAGAAATAGGAATACTGCTTCTTTGTTGGTACCTATGTAGAATTGTGCAGCCTTTGTGGAAGACAGTTAGTTGGTACCTCAGAAAGTTAAATATAAAATTGCCTTATAAACCGCAATCCTTCTATTGGAATATATCTAGAAGACCTGAAAACAGTAATGCAAACAGACATTTGCCCACTGATGTTCTTAATGCCATTATTCACAATTGCCAAAAGCTAGAAACAACCCAAGTGTCTATCAACAGATGAATGGATAAATAAAAGGTTGTATATACGTATAATGGAATACTCTGCTGCTGTAAAAAGAAATGAAATTGGCATACGTGTGATAACATAGATGAACCTGAGAACATTATGCTGAGTGAAATGATCCAGATACAAAAGGACAAATATTGTGTGCTCTCACTAATATGAGCTAAATATAAAGAACAAACACATAGATTAAAACCCAGAGTAAAGGTTACTAAGAGATAGGATGGGCTGAGAAAGTGTATTAATGTTAATGTATGTAGAATTTTTAATCAGCTTGACTTTAAAAGTGTGGAAATGATAACACATTATAGTGAATACAGCTAACATGGCTGTTTTATAAATGAAATTGTGGCTGAAAGAGGGAGTCTAGAAATGAAAATGTCAATTGAAAGAAAGACAGAGAATAATCAAGGGACTGAATAATATAGTGACCCCAGAGATGGATGAGGATTGTGCTTAATAACACAAATATTCTTCTATGATCTAGAACAAATATATGTCACTATTAAAAGGTGGTAAGAATATGGTGATACATGGGGAAAATACAATTAATTTAACTTATGAACTATAGTTAACAGCAAAGTACTAGTATTCTTGCTTCAATGACAAAGATGGTACTATGTCAACACTAAATGTGAATAAAAAGAGGTTTGGGAATTTTTATTTTCAACTAAGGAAAACATTCAAAAATTTACTGAGGCAATGACTGCACAGCTCCATGATGAAAGTGAGAGCCTCTGAGTGTACCCTTTGGATACGTTGTATGAGGTGTGGGACTATGTAACACAGTGAGCCATGTGGTAGAAGATGGACTGTGGTTAACAGTACAAATATGAGAGTGCTCTCTCATGAAATATAACAAATATACAGTATTAATACATGGTGTTAATAATAGGAGTGTATGGAAAAATATATCAAGTGTATGCTATTGTCCATAGTTACTGGTAATAGGCTGTGATCATGTTCTTTCATAATCTATAACAAATAATCCACAAGGTAAATTGTTGGTGGAGTGCTGATGTATGGGAATACTGCACATTATGTATGAATATTTTATAAGCTCACTACTTCTCTAATAAAAATATATATTTAAAAAGTTAAAAGAAAATAAAGCACTTCTAATTTGAAAAAAATTATATACAGTAAAAGATAAAAGAAGTAAGGAAAGGAGAGAAGAGAAGAAGGCAAAAAGGAAGCAAAATAAATAAAAATAAAGAGATACACAGAATTTGAAATAAGATATTTAGAAGCTTAAAAAATAAATTTTTCTGAGTCTTAAAAATGTGTGCTTATAGGATTAAAGTAAAAACACTTTCTTTGAATCAAAAGATGTTGGGACATGTGGCACTACACTAAATTATTTTTTAAATTTTATTTTATCCAGGGTTGTATAGTGAATTTCATCATTTGCTATAAACACACTTAAGGTATTATTTAAGTGTAATTTGGTATAATTCACCAGTGATTACAGCTGTG
Organism: Cabassous unicinctus; assembly: GCA_029593785.1. NCBI lineage: Eukaryota > Metazoa > Chordata > Mammalia > Cingulata > Chlamyphoridae > Cabassous > Cabassous unicinctus. Next base: position 11,002 of record JAQZBX010018920.1, read on the forward strand.
TAACAATCTTTCATTTCATTTTTTAAATGTATCTGTTGTAATTGTTAGACTCATGTGTCAACTTGGCAAGAAAACCATGCTTGATTGTTCAAGTAAGCACTGGCTTACTTGTTGCAGTGAGTATATTTCATGAACTTTAGTAATTAGTAAGTTGATTGAATCTACGTATGATTACATTTTACAATCAATGAAGGAAATTATATTTACAATCAGCTAAGGAAATTGCCTTCAGCAATGAGAGACATATTACCCAATCAGTTGAAGGCTTTTATAGGAGAAGTGATTATTTCAGCAGTCAGAATGGAGAATTTCCATCCCTACTTCAGCCATTCAGGTTCTCCTGGAGAATTTGTTAAAACCTGTCATTGGAGTTCTCAGTTCACAGACTGCCTTACAGAATTTTGGACTTCTTTGTTCCAACCATCACAGGAAAAAATATTATAAATTTCATTTTTATAGCTATCTCCTATTGTTTCTGTTTCCCTAGAGAACTCTGATTAATATTGCTTGTTACTGGGAGTGGTGAGAAACAGATTCTTAAAAATGGAATTTCAGAATTTGTTCTGTGGTTTTTGCAACTGCTCTTTATACTGATTAGATTCAAAGGCAAAAATCACTCTATTTTCAAAAATTAAGATGTGACCGATAATTCATGGTGTGAGTTGACAATAGAGATATGAAAATACCAACATTGGATATGGCTACTCACATGCTTATAAGAGACAAGACTGTGGGTGAGAGTGTTTTAGACACCTTACCAGAATTTTGTGGAGTTAAAAGGTATAATGATGTTCACTGGTTGTTACTAAATAAGCTGGATACAGTTATAAAAGAAAGGGATGAGCTCAAGCCTTCAAATTTACAACTAAAGTGCTGCATGAAGGATACTTGAAGGATGTAAAAATGTTTATGTGTGCCTGGAAATAAAATCTTGTTTACTTCAGCTACAGACTTGAGATCTCTGAAAATCAGACCCAGAGTCTCATTGTGGAGTAGCAGAGTTACATCAGAAACTAAATTGTCAAACTTGCAGGGTGTCTACTGTTTAAGTGGGGGCATTGTCGGCGAAGAAATGGGTCCCTGAAAATTGGAATGGGGACATATGGGTTGATAATGATGTCAGAGGGGACATTGAAAACCTAACTTCTGCTGAGTCTTTGCCATATAAACTAGTAATGGATTTCCCCGAGCAAACAGCCACCTAATCTCCACCTTGCAGTGAGGAAACAGCCATCCAACCTCCAGCTTGCCTTAAAGAAACATCTACGTGATCTCCAGTCATATGTCATAATATTGCCTGCAGAGAACTTGATCAACAGTCTCTCCTACAAGATATTATACTGGTCAACTATATTGATGATATCATATTGACTGGATCTAAGTCTAGAGTTTCAACTACTCTAGACTTATTGGTAAGGCATTTGTGTGTCAGAGGATAGGAGATAAATCCAACAAAAATAACGGGCATTCCACCTAAGTGAAATTTCTAGGTGTCCAGTGGTGTGGGGAATGCCAAGATATTCCTTCTGAAGTGAAGGATAAGTTATTGCATCTGGTTCCTCCTATTATCAAAAAAGATGCACAATGCACAGTTGACTTCTTTGGATTTTGGAGACAACGTATTCCTCCTTTGGTTTTGATACTTCAGTCCATTTACTGAGTCACCAAAAAGGTTGCTAGTTTTGAATGAGGACCAGAACAAGAGGCTCTGTAACAAATGCAGCTTACTGTGCAAATAACCCAGTTGGGTTATATGATTCAGCAGATTCAGGGCTGTTGGAAGCAGAGGCAAATAAAGTTGCTTTCTGGAACCATTAGCAGGACCCTATAAGATAATCACAATACAGACCCTTAGGGTTTTGGAACAGGGCCTTGCTATCCTCTGCAGATGACTAACCTCCTTTTGGGAAACAGCTTTCGTCATACTACTGGGTCTTAGTGGAAACCTAACCCTTAACTATTGACCACTGAGTTACCATGAGACCTGAGTTGCCTATCATGAGCTGGGTATTGTTTGACCCACCAATCCATAAATTTTGGCATGGACAGCAGCACTCCATCATAAAATGAAAGTGGTATGTATAATATAGGGCTTGAGTGGATCCTGAAGGCACAAGTAAGTTCCCTGGGGAAGTGTCTCAAATGTCAATGGCCCCCACTTCTGCCACATTACCTTCTCTTTCCTGCCTAAAGCTACGGCCTCTTGGGAATTTCCATAAAATCAGTTGACTGAGAGAAAAACTTGGGCCTGGTTCACAAATGGATCTGTACCATATGCAGGTACCACATGAATATGGATATCTGCAACACTGCAGCCCATTTCTGGGGCATCCCTGAAGGGAAGTGGTGAAGGGAAATCCTCCCAGTGGGCAGAACTTTGAGCACAGCACCAGTTGTTCATTTTGTTTGGAAAAAGAAATGGCCAGGGGTTCATTAGTAAACTAATTAATTGGCTGTCACCAAAGGATTGGCTAGATGGTCAAGGATTTGGAAGGAACATGATTGGAAAATTGCTTGCAAAAAAGTCTCGGTAAGATGTATATGGATATACCTTTCTGAGTGGGCAAAAACAGAAGATATTTGTATGCCACATGAATGCTCACCAGAGGGTGACCTCAGTGTAAGAAAATTTTAATAATCAAATGGATAAGATGACCTGTACTATGGATATCAGTCAGCCTTTCTCTTCACTCCTGTCATTACCTAACGAGTTCATATAAAAAACGTAGCTATTGTGGTAGGTATGTAGGTTATGCATGTGCTCAGTAGCATGAACTTACACTCACGAAGCCTGACCTGGTTACCACCGTGGCTGTGTGCCATATCTACCAGCAGCAGAGTTCCAAACTTAGTCCCATATATGGCACCATTCCTGTAAGTGATCTGCTGCGTACTTGATTACAGATTGTTTACCTTGGACCACTTCCATCATGGAATAAGCAACTATTTCTTCTAACATGATTAGATGCATACTGTGGATATGCATTTTTCTTCCCTGCTTGCAATGTATCTTCTAAAGCTACCATCTATATAATTAAAGAATGCCTTATCCACCATCATGTTATTCCACACACATTGCTTCTGATCAAGAAAACTACTTTACAGTAAATTATTTGGGAGAATGGGCACATGCTCATGAAATTCATTGGTCTTACCATGTTCCCCATTTTCCTGGATCAGCTGGATTGAGACAATGGTGGAATTGCCTTTTGAAGACTCAATGACAGTGCCAACTAGGTGGCACCTTACAGGGCTGGGGCAATGTTCTCCAGGAGGCTGTGTGTGCTCTAAATCAGCATCCACTCTATAATTCTGCTTCACCCATACCCAGGATTCATGGTTGCAGGAATTAATTGGGAGACATGGGTGTGGTACCACTCACTACTACCCCTAGTGATACACTAGAAAAATTTTTCTTCCTGTTCCTGAAACCTTACACTCTGTTGGTCACAAGTATTAGTTCTAAAAGGAGGAATTCTTCCACCAGTAAAGACAACCATAATTCAATTTAAGTGGAAGTGAAGACTGCCACCTGCGAATGTAGGCCTCCTTATGCCTCTGAATAAACTGACAAATAAGGGAATTACTGTACTGGCTGGGGTGATTGGTCCTGACTAGCATGAACATAAAGGACTGCAGCTACACAATGGAGGTAAAGTTTGCCTTTAATACAGGAGATCCCCTAGGACATCTCTTTGTACTACCATGCCCTGTGATTAAAGTCAATGGAAAATGCAACAACCCAATTTAAACAGGACTATTGATGGCCCAGATTCTTCAGGAATACAGGTTTGGATAATCCCACTAGAAAAAGAATCAGGACCACTCTGTTACTTGCTGAGTGTAAAGGTAAAATGGAATGAGTAGTGGAATTAGGTAGTGATAAATATGAACTATGACCATGTGACAAGTTACAGAAATGAGGACTGTAATAGTTATGCGTGTTTCTTCCTTGTTTTCTTACAGGTATAACTGTATATGTACATAAAAAATATTTCATCTCTTCCCTATCTTATCCCTTATTATATGACATTACAGTATATCAAGTTTAATAGTGAATATTACCCAAGGAATTACACCCTATTGTGGAGAGATTTAGTGCATTTCTGGTTGTATGCAGGGCAGTATAGTATTTTCAGGGGATTAATATGACTTTTTTTTTAGAGATTAAGTATGGTTTAATATGATATGTAGGGTTGTCAAGTTGACAAGCGATAGAGTGTGATGGTTAAGCTCATGTGTCAAATTGGCCAAGTAATTGTGCCCAGTCGTTTGGTCAAACAAGCACTGGTCTCACTCTTACTGTGAGATCATTTCATGGACTTTAATTATTAGTAAGTGGATTACATCCATGGATGATTATATCTACAATACACTGAGGAGTTTGCTTTCAGAAGGAGAGACATCTAGGCCAATCAATTGAATAATTTAAAGGAGAAGTGGTGATATCAACATTCAGAAGGGAGAATTTCCATCTTAACTTCAGCCTGCCAGCCGCTCCTAGAGATTTCATCATAAACTTTAATCATAGTTCTCAGCTTGCAGCCTGCCCTAAGTAATTTGGACTTGTGTGTCCCCACAGTTGGATGAGACAATCTGAGGAAATGTCATAATATTTACAGATACCTCCTGTTGGTTCTTTTTCCCTAGAGAATCCTGAGAAATACACTGCATCTCAGATACTTGTCTGTGAATCATGCTTTCATTTTAAAATTAAAAATTAAAGAACATGACAGTGATAAGAAAAATATGACAAGTTGTAAGGCAGTAGTATTTTCCTTACTCATATATTCTACTACTATTATAAAGCTGTAAAACACAGCACTAGAGAATGGAATACATCTTATGAATTTTGGAGAAAATGTGACCATCTTGTAAAGAAACAATGTACAGTAACAGTGACAAAGAAGATGGAACCACCAGAGTAGCCCAAGCATAGTATATTTTGATAAAAATTTCGCGATGGAATGCATTCACAGCATTGTGTTTTTCTAGCTCCTCCTAAACCATACAAGAAAATAATATAAAATTATAATCACTTGCTCTGAATTCAGTTAAAGAATGCAGTCTGAAGTAGCTGTTACTAGAGAAATAGAAGGTATTACAAAGCTAACATGCCTAATTTTCAAGAAATGATTCAATTTGCCTTTATTAAATGCCTGAATCACATATTTTAAATTTAAGTTAATATTTATTGTAACAGGTTGATATTATTGATGAATTCTAAAAATAAATATTGGATTATGTTTGTAAACTGGTCTTTTCCTCTGGGCCTATTAGAAAGTATTTGATTCAGAGGTTTTACTTTTAATTGATTAAATAATGATTAAGTCTTTGATTGGGCCACATCAGTAGGACATTGAGTCCCTACCCCTTGGTGGGTGGGGACTCACAGAAAAACTGCACCGCAGAGAAGGGATGCTGGAGTTTTTGAGCTGGAGCCCTGGGAAGTAAGCACAGAGAGGAGCTTGGTCATGAGGAAGGAGATAAACCCCCCAGGAAAGAGACCAGCCATTCACCTGACAGTTCACAGCTGACCTCTTGTAGAGAGGCAAAGCCTAGAAAGCCTTATAGTGTAGGAAACAGAGGAGCTGAGCCCAGAGAAAGTCAAGCCCCAGGAAGAGAGGAACCCAGGAAGCCTGAACCCTGACCGACATAGGTAGCCATCTTGCTCCAACAGTGACCGTAGATTTTGGTGAGGGAAGTAATAACATTTTACGGCCTGGTAACTGTAAGCTTCTGCCCCAAATAACTATCCTTTATAAAAACCAACTGAATTCTGGTATTTTGCATCAACACCCCTTTGGCTGACTAATACATTATGTTTCTGGTGACATTTTCTATATAATGTTTTTCCCAAGGCTGCCTTCATGTCCCTATTCCTCAGACTACAGATTAAGAGGAATCAGGTTGGGAGGTAACACAGAGTACAATACAGATATGAACATGTTCAAGGATGATGCATAGATTTATAGTCTGTACCTAAATATATATCAATACCAGGAAAAAAACAACAACAGTCAAGGTAACCACAATGAAGTTGGGAATGCAGGTTGAGAGGGTTTTGGACCTTCCTTATACATATGGCATCCTTAAGACAGCTAAGAAAATGTGAACATAAGAGGAGATCATGAGTGTAAAACAAAGAGATGGAAGTTAACAATGATAAATGCATATTCTAGAATTTGCTCCCCAGAACAAGCAAGTGGAAGTGGAGACGGAACAACACAGAACTTATGCACTATATTTGACCCACAGAAACTGAAAGAGAATGTACTTGCTACACAAATGGAGCCACAGACACATCCAATGAACCATGATGCTCTTGCTATCTGCACACAAGTGTCTCTTTTCTTAATGGCCTCATAGTGCAAAGGATGGCAGATGGCAGAATAGTGGTCCTAGGACATGACTATAAGGAGGGCAAACTCTTCACCAGTGAAAAACAATAAAATAAAAATCTTGTGAGGCATATATTTGGAAGGACATGAATTGGCTGTCGGTCAGGGAGATCATGATGGATTTAGGAACAGTGACAGAAATATGGAAGATAGCAATCAAGGACCAATTCTTCAGAAAGAAATACATAAGAGCTTGGATATTCTGGTCAATAGTGGTGATGGTGACAATGAGGAGATTCCCCATAAGAGTTGTCAGATAAATGAAGAAGAGTGTGGTGTACAGTATACTAGCATCCAGTAATCAGGAAATCACTGGAGCAAGAATTCTGTTATTATAGTCATGTTGGTTAACTTCTCAGACTTGCTTATTCATAACTCTAGAAATATAGATTAAACTGATAACTAGTCCATTTAGATATGCCCTCAGTAGTCCTTGTCTTAAGGTCATATGCATCTTTGTTTAATCCTCAAAATTTCTTGATTGCATTTCAGTGAACTCACCAGAATATTCCCAGGGAAACACCATTCACACTATTAATCGATAGCCAATTTTTAAAGAAATGATTGAATTTATGAATTTAGTTGGATATAATAGCATTAACAAATTTTTTAGCAAATCTATTTGATACATATTAATAAAGCATAAATCCATCAAAGTGTACAATCAATGGTATTTGCTATAGTCACATAGTTATGCATTTATTACTTCAATCATTTTTAGAGCATTTTCATTATTACAATAATAATAACAAAAAACTCATCACCTCTCAATCTATGCTTCTTTTGCCATACATAGCTGCTATTCTGTTCCCATCTTTCCAGTTTATTTGTATTTATATTTTGTAAAAATGGCCTAATATATGAAATATCATCCATATTTGTATTTTGCATGAGGTTTCACTATGTTATACAGTCCCATGTTACATTTATTAGCTCTCCTTCTAGTAATATACATGTCCTTAGACTTACCCTTTCAACAACTTTCATTCCCATATAATAGCTCTGCTAGTTACAGGCACTATGATGTGCTTTCACCATTTCTATTCATTTCCAAAGATTTACAGAAAAGGTTTTGATAAAGCATTAACAAAATTTTGATGGCAAAATATTGAGGTGTGCTAGGCTTCCACTTCTGCCAGATGAACATGCCCTTCTTCTTTTCAGGCAGTTCCCTGTTTCCTTTATGAAGTGATATGTTGTCCCTAAAATTCTGAGCCTATGATCTTATTTCCAAAAAGAAGAGCAATGGTGTCTGAGAACAGCAAGAAATAGAAGCAAGAAGAGGACTCCAAGATGTGGTGGAGTACATATGATGATGAGGGTTGAGTGAGCATTAGGGTCTTAGGGTCTTTGATTTTGTGTCTCCCCCGCCCCCCCACTCCACTGCCCAGATAATTTGGACAGAATATATTTTTAGTATAAAGCTTCAAGAACAAAAGACCAAAACAATACACATTTAAGAGATGCAGACTTGATATCCCCTTCATTGAAGCCATTGGGAAAATTAGAAGTATGCTAAAAAGCCTGGCCATAGGAATACCGAGTATCCTCCACCATTTCCTCACTTTGCTTTTATAATTAAAACTATCCTGAACTGAGTTCCCTAGGAGACTGGATTTTCCTGTTCAAGAAACAGACCTCATAGATTCTGTATATCTCAATCAATATATAACATATAGATAAAGAAAAACGAAATATCTGGGCTAGAAAGCGATGATAATCACTAAAACATTCACAACTGACTTAACATGTACTAGAGAAGAAAAGTGATCCAATTGAAAAATTCTACAAATCTTTTCTGAAAGAACTGGGATGGAAGGAAATGAATCACAAAGCTAAAATTCAGAAGTTGGTGATAAATCATATCTTGCAAAGCCATAAACCAGGGTCTTGAAGGAGAGTGGTCATTAAGAGATTATGAATATGCAGAAGGGAAAAATAAAGCATGATAAATAAATACTCAAGCCAGGTGAATTTAAGGTACTGAGATTATCCAGGTGAGCCAAATGAGGAAAGCTCTTTCAAAACAGATTTTGTTTTTTGTTTTCTTTTTCAATCAGGATGTTTGCAAAGAAGGATGTCATTAATTTCCAGCATGATGGTGAGTTGATGCATTTTTGATTGATTTGAAGACAGAGGGGCTCACATAACAAGGAATGGAGATGACCTTCAGAAGCTGAAGCCATCAAATAAATGAGACATTGATACAGTAACTACAAGGAACTGATAGCAGTCAGGGACTAGAATGAGCTTGGGAGTGGGTTATTTCCCAATTCCCCAGAGACTTCAGATAAAAGAAAAGGCAGATTAACATGATGAGTTTTGCCTTATGAGACCCTAAGCAGAAAGCACTGTGTCTTCCCAGAATTCTGAATTGTGAACAAATTCTTTAAAGCTTCAGAATGTATGATATTTTATGACAGTGATAGAAAACTAATATAGATTTTGGTACCTGGAAGTGGTAAAATTTAAAAAATACAATAAAAACAAAAAGAAAAAACACAAAAGTAGCTTGAGAATTGGGCAGTTAGCAGATGCTAGAACAATGTTGGGGAACATGACAGGAAAAGCATATATTTCCATGAACATACTGCTAGTTGAAATACATACATAAAGTTTATTGTTAGAGTGGGTTCAGAGGGAAGTGAGAAGCATAATAGAAAAGTCCTAAATCACTTTAGAGAAAGCCTCAATCACTCTGTAAACACTGATTGTGGAAATCTGGATTTAAGAATGTTCCTGGTGAAGGTACTTAAGGAAATAAAGAACATGCTATTGGAATCTAAAAGAGAAGTATTCTTCGTACATAATGGCAGAATATTAGCAAAATTGTGTTTTGTAGTTTTGTGGAAAGCAGAACTTACGCAGGATTAACTTGGAAATTTAGCTAAGAAGATTTCCAAGCAAGCTTTAAAAGGTATGGTCACGTTTCTATTTGCTGCATATAGTAAAATGTGAGATGAGAGATAAACTGAGGAAAAAGAAAAGCAGAACTTAATGATATAGGAACTCTGCATTCTATGCAATTGGAAAAATATAAATTACAGAAATAGCTCTCAAAATTGTGGCATAGAAAAAAGGCTTACGGTATGGCTGTATTATTTACATATATATATAAAGATCAAAATGTCAGACAATTCAATTCCAGAAGAGTAAGGATATTTCTAATAAATATTCTCAAGTAAAATAGAGGGACTTTAGGATGTTTAAGGGCTAGCTCAGTAGAAGCCAAAACTAAAAAATTTGGCAATATTGAATTGATCTGTTCAGTAAGACATTTTTAGTTTCATGGATTTTTTGGGTTTTTTTTTTTTTTTCTATTTTCAATTCCTTTTACCTCTGCCTTACATTTTCTTTTGTCGTTTCTTCTTGATTTTGGCTTATATATTTCTTCTTTCTCTAGTCTTCTACAGTGTAGTATTTTGTTATTGATTTTAGACCTTTATTGTTTTCTAACATATGCATTTAATGATATGTAATGTTCTCTAAGTACTACTTACACTGCATCTATGTTTTAATAATTTGTATTTTCACTTTTATTTACTTATGACAATTTTCAAATTTTCTTGAAAAAAAATTTTTTTTTTCTTTTTGGTTAAGCCAGTAAAAATAATTTATTTGGGAAATGGGGGAAAGCACAGAGCTTGCTGCAAAATGGTATAGAAACATGGAAATACACACTAAGCTTTGATGAAGGCTGCTCTAGGAAGAGAGACCCAAGATTTCTCATTTTACTCATTAATGATTTAGAAGTGAGTGCATAATTTCCAAATACTTTAATATTTTACAGCTATCTTTCTGTGATTTATTTCTTTTTTTTTTAAAGATTTATTTATTTATTTATCCCCCCCCCCTTCTGCTTGTGTTTGCTGCGTCCATTCGCTGTGTGTTTCTTCTGTGTCTGCTTATCTTCCCCTTGCTCTGAGGTCCTGCTGCATCAGCCTACCACGCTGCTCAGGCTGGCCTGCCTGCCATCACAAGGAGGCCCCGGGGAAGCGAACCCGGGGCCTCCCATATGGTAAACGGGAGCTCTATCGATTGAGCCACACCCGCTTCCAATTTATTTCTATTTTAATTCCATTTTGGTTTGAGAATATACTTTATAAGGTTTCTATAAAGTTTTTTTTTTGTAAAATTGTGTTTTATAGCCCAGAATGTGGTCTCTTTGGTAAATATTCCATGTGGGGTTGAGAATGTATGTTATATTGTCATTGGATGAAATATTCTATAAAGGTCAACTAGAACAACTTGATAGACAGTGGTTACCTATATCCTTACTGATTTAATTCCTTCTTGATATATTAATTAGTCATATTATCAAAATTTAAGTGATTTTATCTCTTGTCCTGTTGATTTTATCAGATTTGGCTTCATACATCTTGACATTCTGCTTTTAGGTACAGAAAATTGACTCCTTTTTCATTATGCATTGCAGCTCTTTATCCCTGATAATTTTTTTCTTTTAATCTAAATTTGCTGTCTGAAATTAATATAGCTAGTCCAGACATACTATGGTAGTGATATCATGACATACCTTTCTCTATTCCATAACTTGTAACCTATCTGCACATTTATATTTAAAATGAATTTCTTGTAAACAACATATAGTGATGTATTAAATTTTTACCCACCCTGACAATCCTTGACTTTTAATCTTTGTCTTTTATAGTTAGACAATTCATTTTTAAAGTGCTGATTGATATAGTTAGATTAATTTTTGATTTCCACTTGTTGCATTTGCATTCTTTTCAATTTTATGTAACCTACATGTTTCCCAAATTAAGTAATTTGTACCCTCATGGCAAGCAAAATCATACATCCAAAATAATTAAATTATCTATGATATGTTTTTTATTCAGTGTTAGCAAAGACAAAATTGTGGAAAATAGTTCCACCCTGAATATGTGCTTTAAATTTGTACATCCTGTCATAGAAATGTTCATCCCATACTCCTGTTCCATTCATGAATAGCACTTCCATCCATCTGACATGTAACACACAAATTTTAGCCTATCACCCCAGTTTAAAATCAATTTTTTGGATTCCATATTTTTTACTATACAGAATAAAATCACTAACACCTCTTGTTCATCACCTAGCCTGGATGACATGTATCTTGTATGGCAATCTTGCCAAATTTGCAATCCCTTCAATGCGATATAACTTTAGAGTTAGTGGAGCTATAAGGGGCATTCTAATTCTATAGACCACATGTATTAGGTAGTAAGAGAGTGAGAAGTAGGAAGTGTTTACGATGCCAAAAAGATGAAGCCAAACCTACTTACTAAACACAAATATTCTTCTGAATGTGAGTGTGTGAAACAAGCTTAGTTAGTAACAAACCAACTAGCACATTACAGACCAAGAACTTTTATCCTTGCATCTGTCAAGGTCATATATATCCTGTAGGTATATACATAAAGAGCTATTTGTTTATACAACTTTAATCCCTTAAAATACACATTGACTATTCCCTGGTCTACTGAAAGGAGTTTTGTCAGAGGTTGGAAAATATTCTTGAAGTTTTCATGCATCATGTACTTGGATTTTGATTTATTTTGATTTTTCTGCTTTAAGATAAATTGGTTTGTATTTATGCCTTAATTTTTCCTTTGGCTTTTGAAACATTAAGCAATATACATTATACAACAACGTGATATTTGAATAAAGCACTGATATCAGGAAATTGGTATGTAAATAGTAATTTTCTTTATTTTATTAGTAATAAATAACTAAATTTTCTGTTCCTTCTTTGACTAAGGACTTTTTTTGTATATTTTTTCAAGTTCCCCAGTAATAATTAGTGGTTTCTCTTTTTCTTCCTGCATCAGCTGCTGCTTTTCATTGAGGCAATTGATCCTGCTTAATGGTTTATTTCATCATGGTTGCAATGCCACCAATATAATGTCTGCTGTGGAAAATTTGTGAGGATTTCTTTGTGTTTCCTTATTTTGCTTAGCTGCATAGAGAAAAATGTTCATAAATTTCCAGTGAAATCACCTTACTCTAATGTTAAGATGCATTAAATATTTCATATATTTTTAAGTTGTTTAATATGTATATTAGTTTATTTTTTATCAAATTAAAAGATATTTAATTCAAGAAAATAGCTTAGGTTACATTTATTAATCTTATCTTTTATCAGTAGAATGTGCTCATGAAAGCTTTGCATCTTTGTGTGTAAAATTCATCTTTCACTTTTATTTTTTCTCTTTTCTTCTATGTGTTTACATGGAAAGATCATGACCTTGGAATACATCATAGGATCAATTTCTTTTGGAAGGTTTTTCTAAGAGCCTAAGTTGAACATTCTTTAGATTATAGATAAAAGGATTTAATAAGAGAGTGACCACAGTGTACATCAAAGCTGCTGCTTTGTCTCTTTCAACTGTCTGGAAGTTGGAGGGGCATAAATAAACACGAATTATGGTACCAAAAAACAAGAACACTACAGAGATGTGAGAGAAACATGTGGAGAATGCGTTATATTTCCCCGAGGCTGATGGCATTCTGATTGTAGCATACCCAATGAGTATGTAAGAAACTAAAATAAAGATAAAACTCACAACCACCGCCAGTCCTCCCTCAATAAAAATAAGCAACTCATTTATATGGGTATATGAACAGGAAAATTTTAGGAAATGACCAATGTCACAGAAGAACTGAGGACTTTTATTATCCTCACAGAAAGATAATTGAACCATTAAGATAGTATGTATCTGTGCACTCAGGATCACAAAAATCCAGGAGCTGGCTACAAGAGGAGCATAAAACTTTGGAGTGATGGTGTTTAAGTAAGACAAAGGAAGGTAGATGGCCACAAAATGGTCATAGGACATAGGATATAATAGGGAGAACTAATGTTTCCAGCCCTGAAAAGCAGATAAACACATACACTTGAATCAGGAAGCTATTGAAAGAGATGGTAGAATTTCCTGTCTGGATGTCTGCAAGCATTTTGGGAATGGTAGTGGAAGATAAACAGAGATCAGTCAAGGATAAATTACTAAGGAAGAAATACATGGGGGAGTGTAACCGTGCATTTGAGACAATAATTAATCCTAATTATTGTCAGCAGGTTTCCAATCATGATGGTAAGGTAAATGAAGAGGAGCAGGAAAAACAGGAGACACTCTTGGCACTGGATCATCAGAATATCTTATGAGAATGAACTCCAAGATAGTGGTTTGGTTAAGCCTCCTCATGAATTCTCTCATCTACTTGTAACTCTTATGGTTAATACAGAAGCATCAAGTACAACTTTCATAATTATGTAATCTATGCATCTATGGTTTCATCCTCTATAAACAACATAAATAACTCTTTTTGGGGGTTCTTGTGTGGTTATTGGTATCTATCACCAAGTTGGTTCAGGAAAATTTTTACTTTTCATTAACAAGCATTCTATCACATAAGTATGGTGTTCTACCATTAAAAAAAGCTATGACATCTAATTAATTTCTCTTCAGGTCCCTTGGAAATAATATCTAGCTTTACAGATGAAGAAATAGGGATTCATAAATTTTTAAAGATTTTCCCATGGTCATATAGTAATAAATTAGTGGAGCATATATTTGAACACATCTCCTAACTGCATTGTTTTTCAATGCATAAGGTGCTTAAAATCCTTCATGCAAATGCCAGATATAAAATAATTCATGGGCTTATTGCTTTTGTGTTTATAATAAGTGTGAGAGTTCTGACCTCTATTCATCTCTGTTTTCACTTTACCACCTAAAGAAGACCAATTCCAAATTATTTTATGTGTGTGTCTTAGAGCCCTTTATGTTTACTTTTCTGAGATCAAATAAGACATAGTCATTTAATTGCACCTTTATGTGTATATCCTTTACTAATAGGTCCCTAGATAATAGGGTCTGAGAAAAATTTACATTTGCACCCCAGTCTTTTGCAAATTTATTGTCTTAAAACACAGATAAATAATTCATATTTAAATAACCAAATGAATACATGAATGAATAAGTGTTTAAAATGATTAGAAAAATATATTTCAGTAAGCTATGACTAATCTAACATCCAGCAATTTTGAGGATGACTCATCTATTTTCATATCATGCATAACCCATAATAATTTTCTTTTATGTATTCTGTTCTTCAGAAAATTATGAATAAACAAATTAGAGAAATACATAAGTATAGTATTCTCCATTTCTGAGATGAAATCCATGTCAATAATTACTGAGTGGCAGATAAATGATACAATCTTATGATGTTTGGACTAGTAATTAAAGGAAAAGCATGATGTATGTAAAACTATGAAAACATATTGGAAGAACAATGGTCTCATTTTCTCTATATTTTTAGACACTAGTTTATTAAATATAAGGAAAACTATATTCTTCTCAGGAATAGAGTAACTATGGAAATAATTGTATAGAGGCAATTTTAAGAACAGATATCAAGCCATTTTGTTTTCTTTTTTACCCTATTTGGGATTCAAACTAGAGTTTTAAGGTGCAATTCATCAACCGAATGATCTTGAGAAAATGGAAGCTGAGTTTTTAAGTCATAATATTCAGTTCCAACAAACAGTAGGAATGATGGGATTTGAAACATAGTATATCCAAAAATGGTCAAAAGATTTATGAGGCAAACAAATATAGCCAGAACCTAAGTTGTTCTCTCTATTTGTGGCTAAATATATTCAATTTTTGAACTATCAAGGGGAATTCTGGAAGCCTTTGACCTAGCTGGTTTCTATTTTAAGTCACAAAACTTTGTGTTAGAACCATCAGTGCCTAGGGCTTCTCCAAAGATAATCAATTATATGGTTCTGGTCTCTAAAAGGAGAAAAAGGAAATACTAGTCATCTCAAAGGTCATAGACTATTAGAAGACAGATTCAAATTCCTAGATATTAAAGATTGAAAAATCAAATTTAAAAACTCAAAGGATATTAAGTAAAAACAGTTACTAAGTAGTCTATGAAAATGACTGTAATATCTGCCAGTACTTCTGGTCCAAATAAAATGTCATTCTCATTTATCTACCCTTGAATGGAATTATCCTTCCCTACCCATCTCACTCCATCCCTGGTATAGTCAACATGCATAACATTTACTGCAGAGGATAATTTATATAACATACAGATCTTGTTGTAAATCCACTGCTAGAACCAAATCTTGTATCATTATGCTGGGTTTAATGATACCAACTTATCATTTGATAAGCTGAGTTTCCCACAGGGACCAAATCAGTACTGTTTGGATGCTTTATAGTCACATCAGTATGTTATCAAATACCAGCTTATCAACATTACAAAGTAGATAGAAATTAAAAATGGATAGTTTCACATGCATTTAAATATTCAACAAGAGCAATATATACACTTAGAGAGGTAGAGCTGTTAGTAGAGTTTTCATATTAAAACCCATTTACAAATGTTAACTATAACCCAAAATTATAGTTTTCACAATCTATGGAGAATCAACCTATGTCACTTATACTAGCAATATGTGAATACTACACATCCCATTGGAATGAGCTTCTGTGAAATCAGTGATTACTATCTCTAATAATCTTAAAGGATTCCCAGATAGAGATTTTATTGATTATATTTGGCCAGTGAAGAGGCATTCTTTTAAACCTGTAATAACTTACCATAATTATTTTATTTTTGTCTTCTTTATTGCTGTTACATATCATTCCTCTCAGCCACAAGATGGTTTTAATTGATTCACCAGTTGAGTTGTTAATAGAACATATTGATGTGGAGGGTGTGGAATTGAACGATGCAGATAAGGAAGAAGGTGGTGTGTTTATAGGCTCCTCAGTGGCCTCTAAGGCATAGATTGTTAAATATTCTCTTGAGAAAGTTATTCTTATTCTGTATTTAGTCCCATATGTGCAACAGAAGATATTTTCTCTAAAGGGAAATGAAGATTTATAAGCCTTTGCCTTCTTTTTTCAACATTCATAGTCATGCAATTATAACATTTTTCACCTCAGAACCTAGACATTTGTTTAATTTTTCTGGACATTACACTTTTATCATATTTTCTTAAATAAAATAACATGTAAGAAATGAAAGTAATATCATCTGGAGGGCAGAACAACACAGATATTTAAATGACCTCCCAACAAATAAATATCCTCCATCCAAATCAAGTTGTTTGATTTTATTGTCTACAACTTATTTTGTAATTCAGAGCATAATCATCTTGGGGAAGCCACAGCATCTACAGGACCTATTACTTCTCATCTGAATTTGTATAGTCTTTAGGCTAAAAAGACAATCAGAATCTTCTGCATTAAAAACTACACATTTTGCCTATACCAGTGTTTTCAACACAATAGAAAAGTAAAAAATTCTCTTTTTGAAATATGTGAAATCTTCTCTGAAGAGTAAAATAATGAATATTGCATTGAAGATCCATGGTAATAGAATGGAATATCACAATTTTTTGATAGAAGGGTGTTTGGGGTTGGATTCACATGACCAACCCATCTCTTCATATATAAATTAAGGTAAGTTCTTTCTCACCTCCCTGAAGTGGAGCTAGTCAATATTCAGAAATATAAAGCACAATCTCTTCAAATGTTTCATATTTGTCATTATTCTTATTCTCTTCTTCAAACACTTTTAATGATATTTATTGAGAAATTTCCATGGTTCCATGAATCTTCTTCCTGGCTCCTAGTAACTTTTACCTACTTTCTACCTCTATGAATTTCTTGTTCTAGAATTTCATATAAGTGGAATCACTCAACAATTTATCCTTTTGTGTCTGGCTTATTTCTCTCAACATAACATTTTCAACATATATTGCTCAAACATAAAATTGAAATTCTATACATTCTACAACATAGATAAACCTTGAAAAATCCAAAATATTGACAAAAAAATATTTGATTTATAATGGGATGTCAATAAGACATAAAGCTGATCATAAATATATACCATAAAATAATGTATAAGATGTAATATTAAGAGATAATTATTTTTATTATATAAAGATAAAAATATCTATTTAACACATTCAAAATGGAATTATAATCAATTTGTGGTGTTTTATATAACTCAAATATTTTATTTTTTATTCATTTCTACAGAGGAGGTTTTAGTCATTTTGCAGTATTTCCCTTCTTTTATGGAATGAATCATGTCCCACACAAAGATATGCTCATGTCCTAACCCCTGTCCCTGTGAAAGAGACCTAATTTGTAAATAGCATCTTCCAAACTCCTCTTACTTAAGTGAGGCCAAACTAATCAGTATGGGCCTCAATCCGATATGACTGGAAACCTTTAAAGCACAGGAAATATGAATACAAGATGAGGAGATGGGGAGAAAGATGGCCATGTGACAAAGGCAGAGTTTGAGTCATGGAATACTGGTAAGCCACCAACATCAGTCTACAGTCTTCAGAGAATGGATGATCCTGCTGACACCTTCATTTGGGACTTCTAACCTCTCAAAATTTGAGGTAATACATTCCGGTTGATTAAGCCAACTAGTTCATGATACTTTGTTATAGAAGCCTTGGCAAATTAAGATAGCTTCCTTCTCTTTTGGACAACTGCTAGAAGAATACTGCAATTTTACATTCTAAATTCCATTTCTGATAACTGCTTTAAAAACAAACACATCACTTTAGATCATGTATTGAAAGTTGTATAATATTTGCTTTTTCTATGAAAGCAGTTTTCTCTTCCTCACACCATCAGTAGCATGTTTTTCATTTCAGAGAATAAAATATTTGTTTATCGAGACTCCATTTAAATGTTTTTAAAGGTCTGCTTTTTTTAAAAAAAATAAAATAATTATTCATTGATTCTCTCCTTCACATTTCTTTACATTTTTGTGTTATTTGGACACAATGTTGAAGAATAATTGCTCCAATTCTTTGTAGGCTAACTTTCTGCCTGAAGTGGATGCTGATGCATGTGATGGCTTCACTGAACGAGGATATTGTCAGTGAGGTTTACTTATGCACCCTGAATGTGGAAATAGCTGGGAAATGTTTAGAACCTTCAGAAGTCAATGAAATTTGGGGTGTGATTTCAATGAACCTGGTTGATTACATTTACTTTTCACCTGGCTACCTTGTATCATTTAAGAGAAGGATACATCACGAATCCATGAGTCAAGCAGGGGTTTCTAAATTTCAAGGAAGACATTGCTAGCATGCAAGTCTCTGTCAGTAGTATTTCTCAGTATTCCTTTTTAGACTGTTCAAGACAATCTTTCTGCTGGTTGAAGAATAAGTAATAATCAAAGGTTGACCCTCCCTTCTCCTGGATTATTAGATTATCAATTTCTCCATACATGGTTTCATGAAAGAGTTGTTACAGCAGGACTACAGCAAAAGAAAATGAAATATTATTGAATAAAATATTAAATGTTTATCATTTGAAGATGAGGGGCTTTTATAAATAAAACAATAAAATCTGAGGAAGATATGCAAAAGCATTTAGAAAATTCTAGGAAAAAATAATGAATTTTTCTAATTCATATTTTTGATATTGTTGAAATGAATATTTAATATGAATGATTAAAATTTGGTCCTATGTTGCTGAATTTCATCTAAAACATGAAAAAGAAGGAACAATTCTTTAACAGCATAAGTTCATTTTTCTTCCATACAACATTTGAAATGTGAAAGACATAACCACATTATAATGGAAAAAGTTAGGGCTGTTCAGTAACTGATACTGGATATTTGATTAATTTATGTAGGGAACAGTGAAAGCTAACCACTTCTTTGTATAGGAGCCCTCTAAATTTCAGAGCAATTAAAAATAAAATGTGGTGAATTAAGTTTAAGTAAAATGAGAAGGAATCATAGTGTAATATTTTCATTTTATTATAAAAATAGCTTTCTATTAAAATATTAAATAACATGAAAGAACAGGTTATAAATTTCACATCACATAAGTAATAAATATCTATTCATTTAAAATATAAACAAAATGAAATAAATATGACTTACTAGGAAAATATTTGTAATAATCGATATATATTAAATAAAATAAGTAAATAGATGATAGGAATGGGTGTTATATCTCATGAAACTCATTGTCAGTTGAAAGTGGGGACCAAGTTCACAGAAAGTGAGATGAGACTGAAAAATGCTCAAGAAAATTGTATACCAAAGTGGTGTTGGAATTTTAGAGACAATTAAAATAAAACCCCATTTCCTCTCCTGAATTCAAACAAATTTAGAGATCATTTCTGAAATCAGATCCATGGAGCAAAAACATAGCTTTAAGACTGATGAAGAGTGAAGTGAAGGGCACAGAGGTGGCCTGTGACCAATTGGCACCACCTATGAACTATCCCACAACTTAGCGTACATTTGGGAAAGCACAATAAGGCAATGATTGAGTCTAGAAGGCAGACAAACAGACTCACTATTACTGTGAAGAGAGAATAAAAAGACAAACAACAACAACAACAACAAAAAACAACAGCAAAAACAACAAAAAAACAACCTGTGTTAATTTCCTAGGGCTGGTCTAACAAAGTACCACCAACCAGATGATATTAGAAAATGGAAACTTATCCTCCCACAGTTCAGAGGCAGAAGTCTGAAATCAAAATATTGGCAGTACCATGTTCTCTCTGAAGGCTCTAGAAGAGAATTCTTCCTTGCCTTTTCCTAGTTTCAGGCAGTTAACTGTAATCTACTTTTCTTGGCTTGTGAAAGCACAACTCTTAACTTCTGTCTCTCTCTTCACAGAGCTGTCTTCCTTCTATGTCTTTGTGTCTTCTCCTCTTCTAATAAGGAAACCCTTCATATTGGATTTGTGCCCACCCTAATCCATTATGACCTCATCTTTACTTGATTACATCTGCAAAGACCCTATTTCCAAACAAAGTTATGTTCATAGGTGCTAGGGTGAAGATGTCAACTTATTTTTGTGGGACCACAATAGCACGCCCTTACTACTCACAGTTTCTTTTATATTTCACCTGCACAGAAACCATTTTATTACACCTGTGTCTCTATTAGAGTGAGAACAATTCAAATCACATCCTTCCTTGTCTAACACCAACCACCAGATATCACCCATCATTCAGTCAGCCTCCAGCAAACCTTCACCAATTTACTTCAGTTCCTATTCCTCATCAGCAAGAGAACAAAATAGATGTCTACAGCAGCAACAGCTGTGTTGTAATCAAGATGACTCCAAGAAAAAGAACTTTGATGCATACAGATTGTATTTGCAGGAATTTGATGACCGAGGTCATTTTCCAGCTTCTACTGATTGCTCTACAAATTATGGACAGAAAGCAACCACAAATTACAGACTTTTATTCCATTAAATGACATGCTTACTGAGTAGAACAGTACCCAGTGTCCCCAGACTCCTGGGTGTAGCCGCAAGATGCTCGGTAGAGGAATTTTTCTTTCTAACCCTGTTTGGATTGAGGTGAGCAGTCCATCTTGCTGATTTGATGGTGAAATGTGAAAGTGAAATGGGAGGATATATTTACATCTTATTTTTCATGCAGCCTGATAATCTCCGATCTTGTTTGGATTGTTTTTCTTCCATTCACATTTAATGTTATTACTGATAGAATAACATGCCTTTTCCCCCTATATTCCTACTTTACTGCTTTCTTTTACATTAGGTAAATATTTTCTGATATAACATTTTAATTCCTTAAATGGTATTTTCACTATATTTTTTCAGTTATTTTTCTTAATGCTTGCTCTAGGGCTAACCTTAAACATAGCTTATCAGAATCTGCTTCAGATTTATTAATACATTGACAGTTCTAGTGAGATTCAGAAACAATGCTGTATGTCTTTCATTCTCTCTTCCTCTTTTTTACGTTTTATTGTCATATATATTACATTAATATGTTACAGACACAGCACATTTTATAACTATCACTATATATAATTTTATGTCATTTAAAGAAGCTGAAGAAAAATTATATTTATATATATATGTGTGTGTGTATATATATATATGTGTGTGTGTGTATATATATATATATATATGTGTGTGTGTGTATATATATATATATATATATATACACACACACACATATGAAGTGAGAGAAAGAATGAGAGAAAAAGGATGTGAGGTGATTTTTTTTCATTTTAACAGAAAGTAAAGTTATCTTAATTAATCAGAGTCATGGGTGTTAGACTTGCTCTTGGAAGCTCTGTGCTAGCTTGCATTCAGGCTCTGTGATTTTAAAGAATCAATCCCATGCATTCATTTTTTTTCTGTAACTGCATTTATCACATTCATGAAAACTTGGCAGTTCTGGAACAGTGGTACTTAATAATTGTTGCAATTACCGCTCTGTTAATAGAGCCAAGTGTCTAGTGTAACTTGTGCTTTCCTGTTTGTTAGATTTTAGAAACTTCTGGGTCATCACTTTCCTTCTGCTCCTGCAGAAGTGTTCTGCCTTCAAAGGTTCTGCCTGCAACCAGGTGATGGGATCATTGTGAAGGCCATCAGATATGGAAATAAATGGTTGCATCCTACTTGGATGTTTATATTGGGTAGAGGAACTATACATGACCTGACCAGGAAGGTGATAGGTTGTCAGTACCCTTGGTATTTTGCACCTGGGATAGAGCTTCCACCCTAGAAGAGTGGTTTCCGTGAGGGAAGGAAGTGCCTGACCTTCAGACTCTGCTTGCTTGGAATCTAGCCTCTGTGCTTGAGGCAGGGAGAAGGAAAAGCCTGGCTGCTTCCCTTTTCCAGGGAGAGACCACTACCCTCACCAAGAGTTTTGTGGGGAAGAATGCTCATCTTCTTGGCCTTACCCACCCAGAGTAAAGCTTCTGTCAAGCTGACCTGAGAGGCTGAGCCCTGGCTCAAGAGCCACAGACACACTTTCTTACACAGATTAATAGGGTTCTTGAATGAATGTTTCATTTTCTGTATTCCCTTAGGACAATTTCTAGGGACTTAGATAGTCATTTTATTTTAAATATGTTCCTCCAGCTATGGTTTATCCCTAGGGAATGGAAAAAGGGAATGGAAAAAAGGAGCTCTCAAGCAAATATTCCAGAAATGAGATAGTGTATATTATTTCTTAAAATAGCATGTGACTCTACAGTTACATCAAGTGAAAATCAATATTAGTTCTTTGAATATTTTTTCTCAACATTCCTCCTATGGAGATAGGTGTGTGTATGTGTGTGTATCCAGAATATCTTATTTTCTATTTGCTATTTCCTTGATTCTTTTCCATCTGTGTTTCATTCCAGTTAAATTTCTTTGACCTGTCATCCAGACCACTGCTTCCCTCTCTACATCTAATGGACTTTTTAAAACTATCATATTTTACAATTTTGTGTGTGAGTGTGAATGTGTGTGTAATTTCTGGACATTCTCTTTGGTTCCTTGTTCAAATTTCCCTGGTCTCTTTTTACAGTCATACATAGATACTTTGTATTTTATGACTACTAATTTTATCATCTGACAAGTTTGTCATAAATATCTGTGGTTTGTTGTTCCTGTCACCTCCAGTTACTCTCCTATTTATGGTGCTTGTTTCCTGATTTATCTGTTGATTGCTTTTATAACTCTAATTTCATTTTTATTGAATTTAATTTATAAGAATGCTGATTTACATGGAATGAATTTTTTTTCTTTGGGGATGAATTCTACTTACTTTCTCATATACCGGGTGCATTAGAAGCTTGAAACAATTTGTAATTTAAATTCATGTCTGGAGGATTATCTGTCTTTGTGCATACAGGCACACTTCAGACA
>JAQZBX010018921.1:0-34187 GCA_029593785.1 Cabassous unicinctus
CTTAGGTTACATAAATGTTACATACAAAATATAGGGGATTCCCATATGCCCTGCTCCCCACACCTCCCACATTTTCCCACATTAACAACATCCTTCATTAGTGGTACATTCATTACAACTGATGAACACATTTTGGAGCATTGCCACTAAGCATGGATTAAAGTTGATATTGTAGTTTACACTCTCTCCTGCCCAATTCTCTAGGTTATGGCAAGATATATAATGGCCTGTATCTGTCTTTGCAATGTTGCATAGCCTCCTAACTAGTCTTTTTGCCCCCAGTTTCTCTTCATTCATCCTTCATGCAATATTTTTTTTTACTAGAAAATGTTTCTAAAGTACACTGATTGTTTATACACCTGCTCAAAAACCTTTGCCAAACAAGATCATACAGACTTCTCAGCTTGGAATTAAACAGTATAAAAACTGACATTAAAAGCTTTCCAACCTTACCTCTTTCATGGATTTTGCATTTCCGCTGGACTTTCTCCAGATCAGTGATCCTCACCCCAGTGTGCATCAGAATTACCTTTGGAATTAAAAAAAAAAATGTAAATGCCCAGCATTACCCTGAGAAATTTTGAACTTAATAGGCTGTATTGAGAACCTGGTTATCATAATAAAAACCTTCTCAAGTGAATCTGACCAAAGCCAGGTTTGAGAAATATTGTGCCCTTTTTCCCTACTGCCGTAACTTCGTTCACTGTTTTCTCTCCATCAACTTTTCTTGCTAATTTAAATTCCTTCTTATCCTTCAACACTTGTCCTAATTTTGCCTCCTTCCTTAAGTCTTCCTCAGTTCATCCAAATGGTTGCAATTGTTTTTCCCTCTATGCTGCAGGAGCAGTAAACTTTTCATTAGATTATGTGTTTATGCCTTAAATCTCTAGGGACACATGGTTCTTGAAGGCAAGGTCTCTGCTATTTATCATATAGAATCCACTCAGTAAAGGTCATTGGCTTGTTAAGATTATTTGTAAAGAACTTTGAGGTTCTTAAGGAAGTGATTGATAACATGAGTTACTTTTTGCTAATTTAACTGAAAGTCCAAAATCAAAAAGTACAGTAATAATTACAAGATTATGCTAAATGAAGATTTGCTAATCATGCTGAGTAGGAAGGAAAAAATGAGATTTCAAATGCCCCTACCATTTTTAGCAGCGCAGGAGCTAATATAAAAAGTGCAATCGGTAGTGGATTGGTGCCCTTAACACCCGTGTTTCAGGTGCTTCAGAGCAAGTTGGTCTTTTTGGATTCCATATGAAAATTTTCATATTGGCATGTGCTTTGATTAAAAAACTGTACTTAGTAAAGCAGAGTTTTTCACTAGTTCCTTTGGCACAGGGGAATGCTTTTAATAAATCGACCTTGCTAAAAGATAGGGCACAGTATTGTTTTTAATAGGGAATGAAAGTGTAAGTGCAGCAGTTTAATGTGGTTTCAAGTGGCTGCATCCAAAAACAATTTTTTATTTTTGTCAAACATTCAGCAAAGGAGATATTTTCTAGCTTCCTTAGTTGTACTTTTGTTAAATCAACATGCTATATATTCAGAATTGAATTTTTTCCTATGCTTTCCTCTATTGGAGTCTGATTTATTTTTGTTTTATCAGTAAAGTCTGTGAACATTTAGTATGGAACATATGGAACTGTGTCTATAATTTATTTAGTGTTCTTTAAGGTGGTGACTTGTATTGTTGATATTTGGATTTTATAGCAAGTGTAGGTAAAGAATAAACTTTTACCCTCTTGGTGCTCTGTGTTTTTGCTGGTGTAAAACATGTTTCTAATTTATCCCAGGTAAAGATAGTCAAAAGGCATGTATTAGAACACACATAAAATTTTCTGTGCTCCTGAAAGGTATAGTAACTGGAAAATAATCAATACATTATTTCTTGGTTTGTGGTTTTTTATAAGTTTATAGGTTTATAGGGACTTTATGGAACCATGTAGCCCTTTCCCTGACTTATGGCAGAAGTGTAGCTGAACTATTCAAAATCTTTAGAAGCAAAGTCAAAACATTCAGAAAGTGATTCCTATATTTAATATTAATCACAGTTGTCTTTTAAGTTGTTCCTTAAAAACAACTATGTTCCATAAGAGGATATAAAAAATAGAAAGCATTGGGAAGCATCGAAGATAGCAAATGAATAATGAATGAAGTTTCATAGTCAGTTGGAGGTGTTTCTCTTAGTAGAGTAGAAGTAGCAATATCTAGCAAACCTCTGGGAACACATGGCAAACTTTTCTTCACAATAGTGGTGGTAACTTATATCTTGTAGAACATTGTACAGTTATCATGCACATCGTCTCATTTTATCCACAACAATCCTGTGCTGGTGGGTGGTATTAATCCTCCTGTTTTACAGATAAGGAAACTGAGCTAAAAGGGGCAAGTAGTTTGTTTTTAAGTACATGCCTAGTAAACGATACATCTGGGATTTCAAATCCTGATGCCAACTTGTATTACCAAAATGCTGTTTTAAGAAATACTACTTTTTCAAAGACCTCCTTAAAAAGTAGCAGTCAGGACAATGGTGGCAGTCTATGTAGTGGGAAAAGTCATAAAACTACTTCTGAAGTTTTCCATATAAAGAGTAAATAAGCAAAATAAGAGTACCCCCACAGGACTATTAGGAAAATGGATTTATGCATGAAACATTGAACTCTTTGAAGTAAAATGATACACAAGCTCAAGTTATTGTTAATTTTTTTATTTGTAGCCAATTTTTATAGTTACGCCTAGAAAAATACATGGGGTGCTTAGGACTAATGTGCTGGGCAATTTGCTACTTTAATGATAGTAATATAATCCCGAAAAAGCAAACACAATTATTCTGTACTTTTTAAAAGTTTTATTCAGCAATAAGACCATAATTTTTCATATTTAAGGAAGTATGAAAAATTTGTCGAGTTTTAAGAGCTGAATACATGTAGCGTTGGATCAAGGCACATACAAGACTGGCCAAAGGGCGTACAATGCACTTTGGTTTCTTTTTTGAAATAATAATCATGGAAACAGAAAGGCGATGTGGTTTTTAAACAAGTATTAGGTCACAATTCAATAGGAAGCTAGAAAGAAATGTTTGTTATGTAATATCTGGAAAACTGTGACAGTAATGGGCAGTATCCTTGATCATTGTGAAAATAAACTGAACATTTAAGTACAGTGTGAAAACATCTCACGTATACCGGATCTAAATTTGATTTCTAGTATTTTTCTTTTAATTTATCATTTATTTAAAGTACTACTTCCTCTGGATTGTGGAGGGGAATTGCTTATGTTTATGCTACCTTTTAAATATGTATAAAGTTTCTCTTTGACATCCATTATGATAAAAACATAATAAAAGCTACCAATTATGTGTTTAGAATTCACTTTTCAAAAATCAGGATGGCATAGGTAAAATCAAAATGCAGTTCTGGTATTTGTGTTCATTGCGCTATGCAAGGCTAAGTTTTCATGTTTTCTTAAGTACACATTTCCCCCCTAACTTGGAAGCACATTCACATTGCTGTTTTTGTGAAGTCTTTTATTCTCAAAGCTTTGTTAACAATGGCTCTAACAACAGACTTCACACTCCTTTAATACCAGCTCATGTATTCAGTTCACAAGATATGTTTACCTTTTCAAGACTATCTAATTTGTCTAGAACAAAAATGGAGATATGTAGCAAGTTTGATATTGCCCATTACTTCACATATTTTGATTTATTGAATACCACTGGGATAATACAAATTTAATAGTTGGAACGTTATTTCATAACTATTTTTGAAATTTAATTATTCTCATCCAGCCAGCTTTTTTCTTTACATTTTAATACCAAAGTGAAAAATGGCCTGTGCTTATACTACAAGGATCTCAAGTGAATGCAGTCCTGATTGTTCAACACAGCAAGAAAATTCACTTTCACAGTCAACAAGTCATCTTACTCAGTAGAACACAAAAGTAAATGGTTTGTAACTTCAATATTTGCAAGGAAAATACAGTACAAATTACTAAAAAATACTAAAATATAGAATTGTGTTCAGGCATCTCCACTACATCAATCGCAGCAGTAACCTGAAATTTGAAACTTTTAATAAAAAGTTCTTAAATATAAATTATATGGCAAATGTACAGTACATTGCTTTTTTTCAGTTTCTTTTTCCAGTGTTTTGCAGTAGAACAGGGATCCTACTCTCACCCCACCTTAGGTTTTAAAAAACCAAAACACAGTCTGCTGCAAGTCCTTCAGCATCATGAGTGTGAGTGGTCTGAGTCTGGAATGCCACTGTCTCTGTAGCTTCGGTTACTACTGCTTTCACTGTGATTGTTCTTGTACAGATTCATTCCATTGGGAGGATATATGGTGTGTATTACAAACTCCTCCTTTGAGATGGGTTCATTGCTTATTGGTAACATTTGAAAAGAAGTCTCCCTGATTTCCAGGATAGAGTTGTCCTTCTTAGTGCCAGCTTCCGCATAGTCGTCCTTTCTTCTCCTCCCTTTGCTGTACGCACAGTTCCTTGAGAAGAGCGATCCATTCCTATGAACATACCAGCACACTAAAGCGAGAAGGGCGATGGTCACCAGGGCCACCGCCCCACCGATGATGGCAGCCAAAGGTAAATTGGGGTTTTTATAAGGTTCTTTCTCTTGCTCTCGATTGAGGGTGGTTGTTGGGTTGTACATTCGAAGAGGTGCAGTTTCTGTCTCAATACAAACAGGCCTTTCATCAAATAGGTAGAGGTTACTGGTTTCCATGGGAACCATGCATACACGATAGGGTGAATCGGGCTCGAGGGCTGTGACCAAGTATTCACTGCGATCCCCAGTTACGATTGTTTCTGTTATAGATCCAAATGCTGGGCTGTGGCCCAGTTTGAGCCAGCTGAGTCTTAAAGCAGTCATGGGTAAAGCAAGTTTCCAAGAGATACGAATTGTCTCAGAGGTGACAGATTTCACAGTAATTGTAATTGTTTTCCTTGCCGGACTCTCTGTGGTTCGTTGATCCTTAGTGAGCTTGGGGTTCTTAATGTCTGGTTGTTTGGTCACTGGAGCTGGCCACTGTCCTTGAGCAGGAGGATTCACTGTGTTGGGTATTACAGTGGTTATCTGACTGGTATGTATGACCCCACTGTCCTTACAGTCAAACAGTTCTGCACTGAGGTCCTTGATAGCCATCCCCCGGACTTTTTCCGGGGCTTGGCACATGAGTCCACGTACATTGACCTTTGCAGGTAGTGATTGTAACCAGTCACGTACCCATTTCATCTTGCACCCACAGTACCACGGATTGTTGCGAAGAATCAGTTGGGTTATATTGTCCAAATCATCAAAGATACCCTGAGGTAAATTACTTAGGTTATTATTGGACATATCAAGTCGATACAGCTGCCTTAGATAAGAAAAAGCATTTGGAGGCACCCGATTAATGTGATTATCTTGAAGATAAAGCTTCCTCAGATTTGTGCCTGGAAGATTTACAGGTGCAGCAGTCAAGGAATTCCGTACCAGTGACAGTTCTGTTAAGTTTACTAGGTTGAAGAAAACTTTGTCACCTAAACCTTGGTTGTTCAACAGGTTTCCATCTAAAACTAGGCGTTTTAGGCTAGTAAGACCTTGAAGGGATGGTGATGAAATGGTGGATATGCGATTATCATCCAAGCGAAGTTCTTCTATAGTTTTGGGCAAGCCCCAGGGGATTGTGCTAAGGTGGTTACGGGACAGGAAGAGCAGTCGGAGATAGTTGCTGTCTCGGAATGCTCCTTCTTCGATGCTAACAGCGGAAACTGAATTATCATCTAAATGTAATTCTTCCAGATATGGGATTTTTGAAAGTGAATCATAAGTGATAGTCCTTATGTTATTTTCTTGCAAATGTAACTCTTTTACATACTTTGGGAGGTTGGTAGGAAATTCATCTAAACTGTTGTGGTATAGGTATATTCTTTCTACTTTCAGCAAGTTTCTCAAATCTGAAGGAATCCCGGCATTGTTTATTTGGTTGTTCTGAAGGTAGAGAGTTGCAGCATCCTCTGGTATTCCTGCTGGAATGGATGTCAGAAAGCGATCATTGCAGTAAATGAAACCCGCATCACAGCGACACACGGATGGACAGGATTTGGCCATGACAAGTAGAGGTGCCATTTGAAAGAACAGCCCAATTTTAGTCCCAAAGAGGAAGATGCTCCAGGCTGGGCTGATCATGGTCAGCAGTGGAGAGGTCTTTACACAAGGTAGTTTCTGTAACGTCAGAGCCCTAAAATGGAGTAAGAAAAGACAGAAAACAGTTAGACCAGTATACGAAAACCAGTATTCAAAAGAGCCATGGAAAACTAAAAACATCTATAATCATTTTTAATATTTTAGAATTTTTTTGTTGCTTATGGTAAACTGCTATTTAACAATTAACATAATCATATAACCTCATTACCTTAATGTTTCTGGTATATAAGTCACAAACAATTATGTCCCAAATCCATTTTATTTTGCAGTGTTTAATATAATTAACCTTTGTTGAATATTCTCAAGCATTTTCATTGCACTTGATATAGTAGCCAGTCACTGAAACCAAGCTAATCAAAGTTTTAATTTGTTCTTAATATTCACAATGAATTGGCACTCATAGGAATATGGTTTATTATATTTAAGGATAATTTTACTATTATTAAGAAAACAAATTTTTATGTCTACTTTTTATCAGTCAAAGGACAATACAGTTATAGAAATATATAGTAAAATTCTATTCTCTTACTATTTACTCAGGAATATTTAGATACCTCTTGAGAGCCTGAATTCCAGTAAGGCAATAATTTGCTTTGATGCTATTTCTTTTCCTTTCATTATTAATATTAAATATTTTAAAGAGATATTTCTAGAGAGAAAATGAGAAGTAATCTTTTTCATCTACTTTAGGGAAAGAATTACATAGGTAATATAAGTGGATAATTAATTTCATATTATTTTTTTTCTTCTGTTCCTATTTTGTTATATGCTTCATACTATATGGTTTAATGGCTCTATCCACATATTTCATTATATTCCATCTTATAACATGTTTTCATAATGCATTTATCAATTCTTCAAGTTCTAATCCAGAACATGATTCAGCTTTCTCCATGGCTAGAGAATTATAGATTTATACTGATCTATTGTGTAATCTAATCTCCTCTGCATTCTTAGATATTAATTTAATTAGCCTTTATAATTTCAGGCAGAAAATAAAATACTTCAATATTTTTCCTACCTTATCAAACGATGTGAGTAAATTTTGCGTGGGTGAAAATCCAATGCACATATATTATTTTCCTGGTGAGGGGCTGGGACTTTTAAACTCTTGTTTAGTCCTTGGAAGTGTTCTTCTCTGTTTATTCAAGTAATCCTATGCCGCACACACCTCCAGATCAGGTTTGCTGTTGTCAATGAACATTCCAGCTGCAGTTCAGCATGGTGGGCAAGCTCATTAAAGTGGGGGCCAGAGACAATTCAGCTTCCTGTTACTATGTAGGACACATGGCTTCCTATGTTTTTTTTTTTTTTTTTCCTTTCTGATAGAGTTTCTGCGTGAAGGTTCCTTTTGTGTAGCTTAATTCCCTTAGTGGAAATTGCCCTCTTTGAAATTCTTATTGGCTCTTCTGTGCAATGTGGTCAGAGATAGTAACTTCAGATCCTCATGAAGAAAGCCATTCATGATGCTAAGGCCTGCATAGTAATAAGTTTTTTCAGCCAGTCCCCCCCAACTTTATTACCATCCAGGATTATCCAAGAATAAACTTTGTACAGTAGCTACATCCTGAGGTATGATTACCTGCTGTGAAATAGCTATTTCCAGCTTTTGTTTCTTGCTGCTTTCTCAGAATTTCTGATGCACTCACGTTACACAGGAACAGGTATTCTTTTTTTAAGAGGTAAAGAAAACTTAATTCAAATGTTCTTCATGAAAAAAAGAAAGTATATTATATTTTCTTTATATGGCTCTTCCTTAAAATATACTGGGTCTGAGCAGCTCCTGTGAAAGTAGAAGGTTGTAATGAACTATTAATAATGAACTTTAACATACTGGAGAAATTTCCTAGAGACCCTCCCACAGTTTTAAATTCAGGCCAGTTTTTTTAGGTAAAAAATGATAAAATGTTTAAAAAGGAAAAAAAACAAAAACAAAAGCAACCAAGTACATGTCAAATAGGTGAGCAAACACAGGAATTTTGACTGAAATGCTGTGGTAACTTTTGAGACTTTTCTGAAGATGGTTTTTCAAAGTCATATAATCTACAGTTTAAAAAGTTGAAAAGAGTTTGCTTTAGAAGGCTTTCTTTTGATTTGCTCAGTGCTCTGTTGGATTCTGCCTGCAAACCTCAATTTTCCCAGTTATAAAATGCAGACACCATCACCTTCCTCCTTAGAGTTGTTTTTGAGGACTAATTGGTGATCTTGAAACTTAGGCACTTAGATATTCTTGGCCAAAGGTGGTATAGGATTTCAAGTCATAATTAGTTTTTCAGGAGAGTACTATTTTAATTTTCTTTTAGCAAATTGAACCTGAACAATGTGTATTTGGAATGGAAAGGGTGTTATTTCAATCTACCTCCTTGTAATGACCATTTAGAAAGCATGTTAAAACCTATGGGGCATCTCTCTGCCTAGGGTCAAACATGAACACACCAATTTCCAATAAATGTATTTTTTATTTCTGAAAGAAGACTAAAGAGATCAGTGATTTTAATGATGACTGCTTTGGCCATTATCTAATATACATGAAGACTTTTATGGGTGGTGTGGATGGTGGTGGTGTAGGGCCAGCATTTGTTACCCAGTCACCCACTTAGATGCTTTCTGTACATGTAGAGGCATTTTGGATATCAGGGAAATATTTGACCCTGAAATTCAGAACTCAAGTAGTAGCAATTTGCTTCTTCCCCAGTAATTACCTGGCATCCAACAAGGATAGCATCTGCTCCAGAATTCAACACTCTAGTGAAAGTGTATGTTAAACAAGGCCAGAATTTGTGTTTCTGATACTTTTTGAAAATTTAGTTTCTTTTAGATTGCCAATACTTACCAATGCTGTCATATAGACTTAGGTTAACTGCATTAACAGAAGGAAACAACAACAAAAAAATTGCAGATACATTTAAGTTATTATTTAGGGAACTTGAAACAAAAATAGCAGTAGCAGATGGATAAAAGCAGTCTCTAATGAATATTGTAAAGTGCCCACAGAGGAAAGTTTAAATGATTTATTGTTTAATATGAGATTTTACTGTGATTCCTTTGGGGCTTTCCTCTTTATTGTTGAATTCCAATAAGTATATTTCTTAAAACTGCCTTCTCAGTGTGTGAAATAGGAAAACCAAGCTGTTGAAATAATGACAAAGTTACTTTTTAAAGTCTCTGCTTGTAGATGTTTTCTGAGCTTGAAAATTATTCAGCATATAAAATAATTTGGTTAATTTAAGCTTAGAAAACAATTACTTTTGTTAAATTGCATTAAAAACTAATCAAAATGATGATGAAAATACAAGTGAGAACCTGCTTAAAATGTTACAAATATAAATCAAGTATTTCTCATATTCTAGTAATATCCATGAGGCCAGACACACTTTATAGTTGAGTTAATGAATCTGCAGAATGGGGATTTAAAAATTGTTGATTTTCCCCAGGTCGAATCAGACAGCAATGTGACCAAGGTGATGATCAAAATGCTAACCAGAGATAAAATATGGCTGTCATATTCAGCTTGTGTCTGAACTATAAATATTTAACCAAATCAGGCTAGAAAAATATGCATTGATTTTCACATTTTTATCCCAGAGAAAGAAAAGAAAGTCTAACTTGGTGTGAAAAAGAAGGAAGCTAATTTATTTTTTCCTGTTTTACATTTGTGAAATTGTTTCCTCTGCTCTGTTTGATATGCAAAACTTACATTTGCCATTAATACAATAGTGGTAATAATGTGGGATTAACAGAAAGCCTTAAAGCTCATTAAATTCTTAGAAAATGTCATTCTCTTTTCTACAAATTGCATCAAAACAAAAGGTAAAAATATAAAATATTTCTTTGGAAAGAAGCATATTGTTTCAGAAATGAGAATTCTGCTTATCGCTCCCCTCACATACCCTTACTCCCTTAAGGTCAAAATAGTTCAATTCATGTTTGATTGTGTTTTATATCTCTTCCTTCCCTTTTATATTTGAAACTATAATGCAAAAACCTTTTTTTTTTTTTTTTTTTTTTCATATTAAAGGCTGTAATGATCTGACCATTGAAAATAAGGGACCCAGCTCTGATGCTTAGACTTCCCTCTTTCTGAGCTGGCTGTACATCTTCAGGAACATAAAGACATTGTAGTTGAATGTGAATGATGAAAAGAAAAATGACCCCCACTAGCATGGACACTGTGGCCAGGTTTCCACATAGACTTCAGAGTCTTTATTTCTGCATGAGCTTAAAAGAGGCCATTACATCTGAACAAGAAAGGATTGATCTTCTTTTAGAAAAATATTCTTAATGGGGAAAAACATAAATGGAAACCTAGTTATTTAATGGAATGTTTTAAAATTCTTTTTAAAGGTTATATAACACTTAAAACTATAGCAAGAAGTAGACAATCATTGTCACCTCACTGTAAATCAAAATTTTAGCAGAGATCTTTCTATGCAGTTTGTTTTTTAAAATAACAACTGTGGGTTTTCATTTTTGTTTTTTGCATTTATAATGCAGTCATGAAGTCTGTGAAAATCCTCTAATTTATTTCATGATATACCTAAGAAAACATAAATAGGTAAGGATTTTGAGACATTTTAGGAAAATTAATCTAATTTAAGAAGTTATATCTGAATTGGGAAATTGGTATTTAAGTAATATCAAAAACTTAAGACAATATACATGTTTATATGATTCCTCCTCTGTTACTATAGTATTTTGGAGGTGAGAATGTTTGAAATGAAAAAGTATTTCTCATGTTTTTTGAAAATCATTTAGATTAAGAGGGAATTATATGATGGTAGTGCTAACTTTCTAAATCCTTTATTTACTGCCTTTCATTTAAATTGATTTTGATTTGACTTGTTGGATCATTGTTCGTTTTTTAAAAATCTTAAATTGAGTATAGGATTTTGAGATTTTAGTTTCCTTTTAATGATTTGCTTCTTGGTAATGATTTTTTAATGCTGGTAACTTTGAAATATTAAATCTAAAAATAAAATGGCATGTAGAACTTTTAATTCAAAACTAATTGTGTTATTATTTTGAGTAAAACCTTGAGGCTGAAGAAAACAAATGCTTAATCAAATCTATCCACATTTCTGGGTAAATTTGAACTTAACGCAATCATAGTCTAAAGACTTATGAAAGCAATTTATTTACGAAGGCTTAAATTCCTGCTAGAAAGCTCAACAAAATGATCAACCTGTGAATGCTAAGTCTTTGTAACAGCAAATGGTGTTTCAAATAAACTATATATATATGGTCAAAATGAAAAACTGGAGTACATCAGGTTAGTCGATAGTGACAGTAAAATGCTTTCTAAGCAGCCTGTCTGGTAGTTAAATTTTCCACAATCATCAGATTTCAGGAAAGTTCCAATTCTTTTGTTTAATGCCAGGCAAGCAGAAGGACCTCTAACTCTCCTCTTGAGAGTCATGAAGTCTGAAGGGTTTGCTGAGAGGCAGAGAAGCAAGTGTGCCTTTTCATACTGGGTTTTATCCAGACTATTTTTAAGCCTGAAGAAGGTTTTGTTTCATTTATGGAGAATAGGGGATAAAAGTTCCAAAGAAAATGATTTTCCTCTAAGGATTTTTTTCCTGTCTCCTTTTATGTTTCTGGTTCTTTTCCCCAATAGGTTTATGATAAATTAATCTAATTCTGCTTCATTTATTTTGGCTTGTAAAGTTAAAGAAAGCATCCTTAAACAAAAATGCAAACTGAGATGTTGTCTTTCATCTTAGTGAATGCTGCTTCCTTTTATGACATTAAAGTCAGACTAAATGAATTAGAAAACCAGGACTTGTAAGAATGTATAAGATATTAATTTAGGGAGTGGTAATGAGAAGTAGAGATCTGTAGAAGGGGAGTTCATGCTTTAAGTTTGTGCTGACTTTTGAGCAATTGCAAAAAAAATTATGCTTACTTTTGTTAAACCACAAATATTTTCCTATTGCAAACTTGCAATTTCTGTTTAATTTGATTGATGGACTTTAAATAAAATATACTAGTTCAACAAATATTTGAGTCTACTGTGTGCCACACATTGTGTGGATTGGTGAAAATATCTAAAATAAAATACATTGATTTTTCATGTGAGAATAGGATATTATTGATTTAAACCAGATGAACAAAATCAACAACACATAAACTGATCAATCCACAGTCTGGTGGCAACTTTAAAAATGGTGTTTAACCAAAGATAGTCTGAGGGTTTTCTTTCCAAAGTTGCCAAGGTAACTTGTGCACATGTAAAGTGAAAGAATAAAGAACAAAAGCTGTCATTGTCTTATCAAGTGAGAGCAATTTCTCCCTCCTCTCCTTTAGGCAGACTAATACCTGGAGAGAGCTTTTTATACATTCCTGACAGTTAATTTGGGGACTAGGAAAGAGATTATGCATATGCAAAATGAATGAAAGTTTTGACTATTGCTTAAGCTGTATTTCATTCCTCTCTACTTAAAATCTGCTTTCTCTGGAATTTTTGTCAACAGACAAATCAAAGTCCTGGAAATTGCTCTTATATACAATATAGAAATGGATTTCAAAACTATTTTTTAGCATAATGTTTGAACAAATTTATTGATGTTGATCTGCATTTTGAAACTAGAAAATATTTTCTGAAGTGCTTACACCTATTTTAGTTCTCAAGAGTAAGAAGGATTTTTCTGGAAGACGTTTAAAAATTGTCTCTGAAATCAGTTTAACTTTTAATAGATTTTTGAAAGGGTGGAATATTAGAAGGAACTGAGAAACATCCCTTTTTATGCTCTGAAAACGTAAATGCAATTTTGAGGACTAGTATTGCTGAGATTTACTGTAGAGTTTTTGCCCACTGGGGGGTGGTACACTCTACCAGAACGCTGCTTTTAGGAGCCCCACGTCAGATGTGGGCTGCTGCCGGCCAGTTTTTCTCTGGTTTAATTACTACAAAGCCTCCCGTTGAGAAAAACAGTAAAAGCCTCTGGGGCATAAGGTGGGGGGCGGGAGGGAAAGGGGAAAGGGTAAAAGGATGGAAGAAATTTCAGTCTTTGAAAAATTTACCGAATATTTTTTCCCTCATTGACTTCATTTATGGTGTTCTTCATTTCACTTTAAAAAATTATTTATAATGCTTTTTAAATAAGCTGGTATGAATAAAAGAATATTTAAAGAGGTTTATTCAGAATTTTAAATTTAGCTCTGGATCTTGCCATTAATCACATTCTTTGTTACATAGCCCACCCACTTTAAGAAGAGAGGAAAAGGTGGGATCCTTTGAAATGGCAATTCTAAACCAAATAATTTTTAAATGACCAGATTTAATTTCATATTGGTATGAACATTGGCATATAAAAAATAAAAAGAAAGGAGAAGATAATATTAAGACAAAGCAAGTTCTCTGCTACTGATCTTTGTAGGGTTTTAAATTGTTCAAAATAATCCAGAAATAGAAGGAAGCCTGAATGCATGGTCAAGAAAAGCACAGACAACTCTCTCCGCAGTGCACTTGCATGTTTAAGGCTGATAATTGTGTTTTTCATCTGGAGAGATTGAGTGTTCATTAGGGTCTTATGTCTCTAGGCAGGAGATGGTGAGCATAATTGGAGTTTCTATTTGATTGGGTCATATAGTCCAGAGGAGAAACTGGGGTAAAGATAATTAATAGCTTGCTAACAAAGTCTGACAGCCACAAGATTTCAACCAAATTTATTTCACACCGCCTCATTTAGCTCTGAAAAAGTTTTGATAGAATTGGAGGCTCCTTAATTAACACTTGAAAGCAAAAGAAACATACCTTCTATTTTTCTGCCACATTCAGTTATGACAGATTTTATTACTGTTTTTCTCTCTTTGTAAAAACTTCATATGCTGTCCAATTATGTATTTCACAAATATTAATGTTTAGGAAATGTTTAATTGGACATTTTGAACCTAACCGTAATTGATTTTAAAAGGGAGGGTGGTAGTGCAGAGAAATGCAAACAAACAAAACAAAACCAGAAACACAATAACTGACAGTAATACAGGAACACAATATTAATGAATTCATTGTGTTTTTTCATTCACTATTATCTTTGGTCTCTTTGGATTTGATGTATTTTGGCAGTGCTCTATTTTAAAAAATATTAAATTTTCCTGGTTAAATGCATGCAATCACATTTTTGAAACCCTTTTTTTAAAAAAAATTTCTGGCTAATAAATGTATGCATGTGTTTGTGCATATATGTGTGTGTATATATATGGCATATTATGTGGTAGCAATACTATTGTGGAACTTTTAAAGGATTGATTTCTTTCTTTACTCATTTTGAAAGAGAGATGTATCAGTCATCTGTCACTTTTGGGCAGGCATAAGTGATTCTACCTGAAAACAGAATCATTATTTTTATGCTGGTCAGGATTTTCTTATGCAGTTAGGGGTAAATGAAAGGCATTGCTACCACTGAAGTGCTTCTCTAGTGGCTTTATTGATGTTATTTCCTGCTTATAAAATAACATACATGTGCATTTTAAAGCAGATAGATTCATTAAGAAAATTTAAAATAGCTAATTGTTAAAACCATTAGAAAATTTGGTTCCATAACAGACAGATATCAAGGATTTTTTTTTTTATTCTAAACAATAAAATGAATTAAATGCAACCCTCCAGATGTTGAGAAAATATGGGCCTGTTGTACTCTTTACCTCTATGCAACCATTTTGTTTTAGATGTAATTCACTAGAAAAAATTTTTGAAAAGATAAATTTAACTACTTTTTGAAACCTATGTAGTATAAATGTATTTCTTCCAATACAAGATTTTCCTATTATAAGTTGAAAGTGAATGGATACTTTCCATATCCCACTTGATAAGGTCTCTACTCATTTATTTATTTTTTCCTTGCTACCCCGAACTCAGTGCATACATCAGGCGTAGATTCCAGGCTGAGCTTTGTTAGTTTTTCTGAGTAGACTTTGCCAATTACTACGCTAGTCACATACTACACTTGCCCAAGCAATGAATTTTGGTGTTCTGTTGGAGAGGGAATATCATTTATAAGAGAGGCTCCCCGTCCTCTGGGTTAAATTCACTAGTTTAGATTTGCAAGCCTGAAATGCTGGAAGCAGCTCTGGCAGGATAGCAGTGCAAGCTTTAAAATCTAGGTGTAGCTGTTAATCCTTTACAGAGGCACATAAGTCTCCAGGAGTAGCTGGGCTAGCTGTGAGCAAGATGTTTGCTTTTCATGTACTGCGTGCTCATGGGCTGAGGGATTATTGATTTTCTTTCACAGTTGTTAAAACAGCAGTTGGTGATCATACCACACATACAGTACACACCAAGTTAGCAAGACCTTTCACTTTCCTATCTGTGAAAAATCTGCCTGGAATTCTTTAATATTTAACATTTAACTTTGCAACTTGCTGTTTTCCATAAGACTTTTCAAATGGTAGCTACTCAAAAAGAAAGTAGTCATTTATTATTTTAAAAAAGAGAAAGAAGATTTTAAGAAACTTACTGCATCTGAACATATAGTCACATTTTCCTTGCTGGCTTGCACGCACATATATTGCTTGTACTGCTGAAGAGTAAACATTCGTATTTGGATGCCTCATGACACCAAGTCGTTTTTTCCTAGAGAAGTAACCGAGCAAACTTTCTGGGACAATCAAAAGGAGAAACATGGAAAACACTTACCAGGAAGACGAGAGAAAAGCAATCCTATATACACTGCCGCTGTTGCTGTGATTCCTTAGGCTGTGAACTGGACTAGTAGCCTCCCCCCTCTCCCCAGCGCCGCGTCCAGTCCACACAAAGCCAACAGCAGCTGCAGGCTGAGCTTGTCCTGCTTCTGATCACTCCTGTACTGAGGAGTGAGGGAGGGAGAGCATTCCAGTTTACTGCACAC
This sequence comes from Cabassous unicinctus, assembly GCA_029593785.1. Lineage (NCBI taxonomy): Eukaryota > Metazoa > Chordata > Mammalia > Cingulata > Chlamyphoridae > Cabassous > Cabassous unicinctus. Next base: position 16,056 of record JAQZBX010018921.1, read on the forward strand.
AGCCCACCTCCAAGTCTGAAATTAAAGCTTCACCTCGCAGTGGTTGATGATGGGGGTGATGTCATAAATGGGCAGGACTTAGCCAAGCTCTTGTTCTGTGAGGTAAAGGGATAATCAGACAGATGAGCTTTGCAAACGCTAGAGGGGGTGAGAGAAGTCGAAATGAGGTTTTCAGCCTGACAAAGCTAGGATGCCACTTGGTTTGTAGGCAGCCCTTTGGAATCTCAACATTTTCTAAACTTTACTACAACAAGGTAGTGGTAGCATGCTTATTAAAAAAATAAGCATTTTGAAAGGATATTTATAACATTGCAATAGAAAAACACAGGTTCCTTTTATTAAGCCTCCAGTATTGTAAAGAAGTTAACCAAAATCAGATTGTTTCCATTATTGACTAGTTACAATAATGTTATAATTATAATGTATATAAAGTTGAAGGCCAGTGACAAATGAATAGAAAGCAGGTCAAGTAAATAACTGATTCATATAGGAGAAGGGAAAAAAAGAATAGCAAAAGATAAAAATTTGAAGTATGCTCTCTATCTTCTGGAGGTAAAAAAGTTTCTGTTCTGTATGTTTTAGGAAATGAAAATATGCTTCTTATACTTCTGCTATTTGTTTATCTCCTTTAGAATTATATATATATATATATATATATATATATAGAGAGAGAGAGAGAGAGAGAGAGAGAGAGAGAGAGAGAGAGAGAGAGAGAGAGAGAGAATCCATATTTAAGGATCAAAAAAATAAATAAAAGTTTTTAGAAAAAAATAGACTATTTCCCTTTCTGATGTGTTTTGCTGTTCTGAATATCCTAAGAAGAAAAAAAAACTTTTAGCAATCCTTTTGCTTGGATTAGGATTATTTTATTTTAATTTAAGTACATGAATAAATACTAGACAATTGTAAAACGTGGAGATTATAAATTGCTGTGTCTAATTAACAGAATGACAGGCTTTTATTTTTAATTACAATTCCATAGACTGTGGTTTCAGCTATTTGGTAAAAAATTTCTTTGGGCCCATAAATTTTTCTCTAAGTAAATACATTTTACTTTTTAATATTGCTGGAAAGAACCAGAGAAAATATTTTGCTTCTATATTTACCAGGAGGGCAATTCCCTTAAACTGATAAATTTGTTTTATTCTTAGAGGTTCGCAACATTCCCCTTGGCCCTTTTTTAAAGTTTCTCTGAATGTTTCTGAAGGCCAGATAATTCTTTCCCAGTAGTATTTGACTATGGTTTCATCATTACCTTCATTTAGTTTATCTATTTATATGCTTTTTAATATCTATAACAGTTTGCTCTTCTGTGTTCTCCTCCAAGAATGGGTGATACCAAAGTAAAAAGGTGAACCCCTGATAAGAGGTGAATTGACCCCTGTTGTTCTATGATTCCACTTTTGCTGGCCTCAGAGGACAGACCCATTAAATCCAGGAGATTTAGAATTCTAATGTCTACTGAAAAGCCAGTTTTTTAGAACTGTTAGGTAGCACAAGTTAAACTAAGATGCAACTGCTGAATTTTATGGAGGGAAAATAGGGTAACAAATAATCTCTTAGTAAAGGATAGATTCTTACCTGTTACTGCAAAACAAACATATGGACTAAATTATTTTTTGAAATAGACCTTTCTAGTAGGCAATTTCAGATGGGAATTGGTTATATTTAAAAGGGAAATTTTTGCCTGGCCAAATTCCTGTGGGTTTATATCCATATTTACCCAGTTTTGTCTCCATTCAGGCAGACCTTATACAGAAAGGAAAAATAAATGGGGTAATTTGGATCTGAGGCTCCTAAAAGTATACTGGCTGGGAGTTAGAAGTTCTGAGGTTACCATCCCCCAGGCTGCCTGCCATTTGTTATGTGACTTCATATATTGCCTGCCCTGAGCTTTGGTTTCATCACATGGCAAATAAAGGCAGTAGGAATTTATTGCCTACCAATTACATATTGTTGCTTTCTTTTTTTCTCTTAAGCTGTGAATTAAATGTAGAAGGAGGCAAGAAATTGTGAGAAATGTGATCTATATTAGAGGTACTGACCTTGGAGGCAAACTCCAAAGAGACCTGCCTACCTCCCCATTCTCCCACCGAAAATATACACTCTTGCTTTAAAATATACACTCTTGCTGTATCCATTTTTTTCCCCACTTCATACTCTTACCAGCTGCCTGAAATTCTGTCAATTGGAAGTGAACTTATAATAATGGGTGCCCCTTTTGAAAATGCAACCACCTCTGGAAAGGTTAAGAATTACCATGAATTACTTCAGATTGCTTTCCTCCTTTATCACCTAGGGAGATTAGCTACAATAAGAGGATAGCTGTCCTTATTGGAGAAAAAGAAAGGCAGGCAGTTTTCAGCATGCAGTCCTTTAGGATGTGATATAAAAGTGAAGGACTGGACTCTCATCAACAGGGAGGGCTCGTCTCAGAGTGGGGAATGTGTATAGTCTAGTGTTAAAGGCCATGGACTTCAGAGTAAAGCAGACTTGGGCTCCATCTTGGCTTTGCCACATGGCTATTCTAATTATTTAATTTCTCTGTTTGGTCAGTGCCTAACTCATAATAATGGTAGCTGCCATTATTAAGATGAGGCCTCCAAGGTCCTGATGTGGAAGAGTACACAAAGGGAGGTAGGAGAGGGCCAATGATAAATTTTTACAACTTTTCAAATTTTCTATTTGAAGCAGTCCTACAGCCAGGAAATGGGGACAGGGGTAGGGGTTGGATAAGTGGGAGATTTCTTGTTGCTGTTTTTTTCTATGGTCCTCATATATTTCATGGCCTCATGTTCTCAAGACTTAGAACTTAGTGGAGTCCTAGTAGACATTTTGGGTCGAAAGGTATTTGTTGTTTTATGTATTGTTTTGATTTGTGGGCTAGCCTGTGGATTAACATTGTACGTGAGAATATGCATTTCAAATTGCAAAAAACTGGCTCAGAAACAAAATCCGATAGCATATCCCATTTTTAAAACTGTCTAAACTTGTCATATCCAAGGACTTTGTGTTTTTCTGTTTTGTGAGAAGATGTGAGCTGTTCCCCGGTGGAGAACAGGGGAGACTGGCTTTGGAATCAGGTTTGCTGGCTCTGCTATTGTGTGTCCAGGCCCCCCCAAAACTTCTTTAGTATAACTTAACTCCCAGCTGAAAGTGACTGCAATACATAGTTATAACGTAGAATAATTTAATTCAGGTTTCCATTTGTCTATACTTAAGCTACCTCATTCATTTGTTCATTCATTGTATGCATAGTCATTGAACACCCATCTAAAAGAAGATGGTTTGGACATGATCTCCAAAACCTCATTAATTATGATGTTCTGAGGTTTAATACTAGAATTTTTTATTTTGAACTTTTCATTTTGAAATACTTTCAAACTTACAGAACAGCTACAAAAATAATACAAACCCCATACAGAGAACTCTAACAAATCTCTATACCCCCAGATACACAGATTCACCAATTTTAACATTTTGTCACATTTTCTGTGTCTTTACATCTGTCTATCCATGAGTCTATCTGTGTATCTATCTATCTATCTATCTATCTATCTATCTATCTATCTATCCATTTTCTGAACACTTGAGTATATGTTGTATACATCATGGTCCTAAAACACTTAATACTGCCATGTACATTTCCTAAGAACAAGGATATTCACTTATGTATCTACTTTAAGTGACATTATCTAGTTCAAGAAATTTAACATTGGTATTAAGCTTACAGTCTATATTCCACTTTCTTTTCATGTGTTTCAAAAATGTTCTTTTGAGCCTTCTCTCTTCCCTTGTTAAATACTGCCCAGTGTCATGTGTTGCCTTTAATTGTCATTGTCTCTTTAGTTGATATTTCTTTCCCTCCCTTCCTTGCCATAGTTTCTATATAAGTTGCCAAGACATCTTTAAAAGATTTTCTATTTGTAGACCCTCTCAAGTCTTGCCCAGTTTATTCTGTCAACAGGTAGTGATGCATGTCAGGACACATCACTACTATATCTTAACAGGACCCTATGGAATGTTAATAAAATATATAGAGTGTGCACATTCAACTATCTGTAATTCTGTCAGGCCAGATGCTTAATGCACCAGTTAGAAAGTACACAACATTTTTCTGAACAATTCCAAAGGGTATTGGAGAAATAATTAGGTTTTAGCAGTTCACAGATGCCTTATAATACTAAAAGGTTTTTAAAATGCTATATTAAACCATTCTTCTGTTCTGATACTTGCCATGCATTTGTCAACACTTAAAATGTACCTAAAAATAATTACATACCACTTTTAAGTATATTTCCAAAACAGACTGCACTGGACTGAGATCTGTCATTATAGGACTTGAAAGAAAAATCAAAGCAAAATCAGAGTAGTTATTTTCCTGCTTGTCTGCCCACCTGCCCACCCTCTAGTTATGCCCTTCTTTTCTCTAACTCTCAAGTTAGACTTTAGTGATTGGGAGAAATATGAAAAACAAAACAAAACAAAAAATTAAAACATAATCTGAGAAAAAGTACTTCCTTACTTCCCAGGAAAGAAAAGAGGAATTGTGGTTCAGAACAGTTTAGTGCCCAGCCAAAAGAGATGGGGCGAGGCTGCTGGTAGTGCAACTCTGGAAGCCTGCTGGCCCCTCATTTCTCTTCTCTCCAGGTCCTCCATGTATGGCTCTGCACATGTTGCACTGTAAAACTCCAGCTGATGTTTTTAACCCTTCTCCACTCCCAGATGTCTTGTCCTCCTTCTCTTTTTGTTTTAAAATGCAAAAGAGAGATTTTAAAAATGGACCTTGGAAAAAGCAGACTTGGAAAAGCAGAGTGAGTGAATTCTTCCTCTTATACTTACTGTGTAGCCCTAGGAAAAGAAACTTCATCTCTTTGAGCCTCAGTTTCATCATTTGTGAAAACAGGAGGATATGGAACTCACCTCATTTTGTTATTTTGGATTTTAAATAAAGTGATGCAGGTAAGAGTTAATTACTAAATCAAGACAGAGGTAAAACCTGTGGAATATTGCTCTTTATTTTCATAGTGATGAATGGGAACTAGGTCAGTTCAAAAGCAACAATTCACTAATGTCAGATTGAGCTGTGTGTTTTAACAATTTATCTTTGTGAAGGAAATAATTTGAGAAGTGCTTCTTCTTACTGTCCTAAATGCTTAGGTCTTGAGATATCAGTATTTAAGGCAGTTTCTGAGACTTAATTATGAATCAAAGGACAAATTCCTTATCCTTGGCAATGGTTAGTATAAAACAGCTTTGAAGGAATGGCTAACAGTTAATATGAGCAAATCATTATCTGTCTGATTCTTGAGATGTATATTTACTAGATATCATACTAAGTGGATTGTCCAGGAGCCATATAGCTCACTACTCAATTAATGCTAACCAAAGCTGTCTTCACTTGCAAGCCATGTTTTTGTTTCACTATTCCTGAGATTTTGGTGCTCATTTTTGGTGTACACATAGACTTTTCAAGAGGAAGATTTCCTGAAATTGTCAGGTTTTTCTTTGTCTGAAAACTGACTCTGTAGTTTTCCTTATGTTTGAAATGATCACTTTTAGGGATTACTGTTTCCCTGCAGTCCAGATTATTTGGCTAGATAAAAGGGTTTAATGTAGAAAGAAACATGTTTAAAGTCAAATCAAAGACTGTTTTCTATTATATGTGTTTATAAATGACTATGGAAACTGCCCTTCATTGGCACTGTCCAAGGGAAGCATATTTATCAAATTAGCATTTCTTTTCCCCGGGAGCTGGTATGAATTATTTGCAGGTTTGTTTTGTTTTGTTTTTTTAGGAATAAAGGATTATCAATTGATAAAATTTGGGCTAAGTAAACATTTTACAATGCCATCTATTCCAAATAAAAATACATTAAAAATTGTCATGTTTACCTTTGCAAAATTTTTGTGAAGCATAAACCTACTTAAATTTTCTGATCATGATTCATGACAAATATGTTAAATATTGATTTGATTATGTTTGCAGTCCCCCTCTGCCATGCTTTCTTCATTCTCTATGTGATTAACCTTAAATTTTGGGAAATTTAAACATTTTACAATTCTTTCATTAGTTAAGTTTTTACTCCCCGTGTTTGACTTTTAAACTATTAGTGCTACAAATTCACAAATGCTTTGCTCAATTACATATGTATGTTTAAAACTCAAGATCTAGACTTGACAAGTTTTATTAAAAGTGCATAAATCTTGTCAAAATTTATTTAGACTTAAATGGGGTTTTATTCTTAATAAATCGTTAAAAAATATATGAATTGAAAAAAGTGTCACTTTTTAAATTTAATATTTTTCATTTGGGAGAAAGCCTTTTTGGTAGCTGCTTAATTTTCATGTTTACATAGAAGCAACAAGAAACCATTTTGAGTTGCTTCCTGATGCAGCCACTCTTTGTTTTCCTCAGTGGCCCAGGGAAAAGTCTTGTCACTCTGAAGTGCCTACTTGTAAATCTGTCCTCCCCTTCTTCCCCGGGGCAAGTTAGAAACAGGCTTATCAGATCATCTCTTATTGACAAAGAGCAAAGCTTGTTGGCTGACTGAAGGGGAGGAAAGGACAAGTAAAGTATTAATGACAGAGGGTTTATGCCCAAAATAGCAGGGTTGATAGTGGTTTTTGATGAAAACTATTTTTGAAAGTAGGGTTTGCATCTTTTTAAAACATTTGCTTGAGTTTTACTTAAGAATTTTAAGTGCACTAAAACATTAGCTAGCAGTTTATCCCCATCTTATTCACCATAGCTAAGTAAAATTATTACCACTATCATTATTATTGTTGTGTTCACTGTTGTGGCTATTTGTTCCTTACAAGCATATCTTTCCATCATATTTGAAAGAAGTTGGAGAAAATTATGTTGTGTCCTATGCACTTTAAGTATAGAGCTTTGTAATGAAAAGTAAAAATAGCTTTTTGATAGGAAGTAGAAATAGCTTTCTGATAGGAAGTAGAAATAAATTATAATAATCATTAAGAAGTTATAAAAATTTAAAGAAAGTTTAAAGTCATATTTATGTCCTGTTTTCTTGACTATTTTTGAGTAACAGGCTGTTCATTATTTCATTATTGAACTGGCTGTTCATTATTTAGAATTTTGATAATAGGTAGGAAATAACTTTGGAAAGGTAAGAGAGCTATTCTTATAGAAAATCAGGATTGCCTTTTCTTATATTTGAAAATTTTAAATAATTTAACTTTATCATAAAGGATAACAACAGTCTTAAGGACTGATATATTTTTAGTTAATCAGACCCAAATTAATAGGAAAAATCTAAGCACTACAAGATACATAAGCATGATTGTTTGTTTGTTTTGTTTTGTTTTCCATTTAGATTTCCTATGTAACTCACATTCTACCAATTGTTTGTTTGAAACGCTTTTTTCTTGGCTTCTTTGCTCCTACATTATCTGATTCTGTTTAAGAAAGAGACCCTGAGCTAAGAAAGAATATTGCCATCTTCATTCTAATACAGCTGATATCTAATTGCATAGCAGGTGCCAATTTAGGAACTTGTTTTGGGCCCTCTGAAGATGGTATTTTTTTGTGGCACCTTTTTGTGGGTAATAAATTTAGTTCTGAGAGAATCAGATGCTATTCAGACTTGGAAGCGTTACAATTTTTTAATGCACTTTATCCAATTCACTAATATCCTCTTTTTGTTTGTTTGTTTGCTTGTTTAAATTGATGTTACTGGGAGGCGGGAGTGGCTCAGTCGATAGAGCCCCCATTTACCATATGGGAGGCCCCGGGTTCGCTTCCCGGGGCCTCCTTGTGAGGGCAGGCCGGTCCGCACGGCGCGGCGGGCTGATGCAGCAGGACCTCACAGCAAGGGGAAGATAAGCAGGCACGGAAAAGACGCACAGCAAATGGACACAGCAAGCACAAGCAGCAAGGGGGGGATAAATAAATAAATAAGTAAATCTTTAAAAAAAAAATAATAAATTGATGTTACTTCTACCTAAGTTTCTGAATTAGCTGGGTAGGAGGAACGGATGGTGATGTATAAGTAATCTCTTGCTTTGAGAGTGGTCAGGAGAAACTCAAAACAAAAAGAATAGAACAAGGGTAGAAAAAGAAAGTAGAATAGGCATTCTAAGAAGGCCCTTTGAATTTGATGCCTAGTTTGTCTTGTGTCTTTCCTTGGTCAACTTTCCAACAAAAATGTTTATTGGATGGCAAAGGTACATGCCATGTCAGATCACTTTGACCATCCTCTGTTCTCCAAAGACTTTATAACCAACCTTCTAAAGTTTCTCTGTCCCTCACACGTAGATTGTAGGTGGGCCAAAACCTTCTCATGACAGCTAGATATAGGCTCCTGAACAATCTCAAAGAATAAACAAAGAAACCTGTTCTTAGTCTGTGGGCAGAGAAGGTCAGCAACAATTTAACCAATGTACTCTTGGCTACAAAACATGATCTGAAACCAGACTGACAGCAGCTAAAGTGTGGAAGTTTTTTAAAGAAAGATTAAGTTGAGGACCAATGCTGCTGAGATAGCAACTCATGTTAATTTGAGGAAGAACTCAGGTAGATTTTAGACACTTTTCATGTTACTATGGTGGTTACATACAAGCGAGACAGACAAAATTTTCTGAGAACATTCACAATGCACATTCCCCTCACCTATCCTTGTAGTGAATTCTGGGGGCTGGATAGAGATTGATGAATTATAGAGGCAAATGAAGAAGAACAGAGATGTTCATAGATTTGGGCAAAATCATAGTATCAATGTAATGAGACTGTCTCCAATAATGGTGATAGTATAGAAAGAGTGGTGGAAAGCTGAAAGTAGGCTAAAATATCAAATCTGATTGCAGGATAGGGGTAAGGGTACACAAATACGGATATGTGCTCCTAGTTTGGGGTATTAGGGAATATGATCTGACTCTGATCATTCCCTTCTTAGGTCCTTCATTGAGGCTTTCCCAAAGCTCTGAGTTTTAAGTTCACGGAAGAGTCTCTGAGATTCCCAAGTCATTCTCTCTTTGGCATCCAGAAATACAATCCCTTGCCTGAAGAAAGTTCTCCTTTTTGGCAAGGAGACCATCTGTTTTAGGAGGGTGAAAGCCGACATTTGCCAAGAGAGCCAGATTTAGCCATAGCCAATAAATGGATATGAGTGTGTGAGGCCGTATGTCACAGCCAAATCACTCACATGTCCATTAGGGGCAGCCTTCAGAGGCTTCTGGTTTGGATCCAGATTAACATCCAGTGTAACGTTGCAGTGTCAGTAGTGGCAACAGTGTCGTCCAAATATCAAACAAGAACAAATTTATATGTCTAGCAACGTGGAATAAAAATACTGTGGTCTTGAGGGTTCCTTTGTAATTTGTATCAGAAATTATATGAAAGAAAATGTTAAGAAAGAAGTTACACCAGTTCAGGATGTGTCATCTGCCAAATAATGTGCCAAAATCCTAATATGCAGTTTTATTTGCATTTGGCCCTTCTGGACCTCATTCCTTTCTTTGACTTCTCCTTTATTAAAAAGTACCCTTTATTAATAAACAAATAAGCAAACAAATTTCTCTACTCATCAATTAAGGAAAACCACTGATTATCCTATTTGTCTAAAAGATGGATTTTTAGTAGGATCTACCTCAATTGTATTTTTCTCCTCAATAACACTATTGTGGAATGCTATAAATTTATTTAAAAAATAAAATCAATATTGTTTAAGAGAGGAGACTGCATGACTTAGAAGACTAATTTGCTTTCAGGAACCATTTAAGTATTTTTCATTATTAAAAATGATTTGACCACTACTGTCTATTTCCCTCATACTTGTCGCAATAAACTCCGAACCTACTTTGCATTTTACCCACAGCTATTAAATGACATTGTTGCCTAAAAACCCATGTTCATTTTATAAAGTGAGAAAATAATGATACTAATAAGAGGGAAAAAAAAACTACATTCCCACTCTTCCATTGTCAACACTGGGTGGTATAAAGCCTTTTAGACTTTTATGTCTTATAGCTATATACGAACATATTTTTTATTCACAATTAAGGAAAATGCTCTGTTCATTGTTTTATAACTTAGTTGTTTTATATCTTTTTTTTTTTTTTTTTTTTTTTTTGCTTAAGAAAATTTTGAGTTTTCTCCATCATCAAATGTACTTAGATATAATCAGTAGAGGAGCTTAGTATATAGTTGCTTATAGTATCCAGCCTTTCTTGATGGACATTTGTGTGAGATTCAATTTTTAAAGATTATACACAAAATTATGATGAAAATGCTTCCAGATAAATCTTTGTGCTCATTCCAGTTTATTTAATTAAGATAACTTCTTTGAGGTAAAACTGATGGTTCATACAGCTGACACTCTTTTAATGAATTTGCTGTAATTACCAGACTGCTCTCCAAAAAAGGATATACCTCCCAACCTCTGTGCCCTACAACACTGGGTAGTGTTTAATCTTCAGTTTAATAGGAGATAAATTGTATCTTGATGTTTTATTTTGTATATATAGAAAGAACACATTCTCTCTCTCTGTAGGGTGTTTTCTTTTCCTTCTTTCCTTTTTTGGGGTGTGTGGGGAGTAAACTTTTGTCTGTCAGCCATTATTTTTGAGAGGTTAAATGCAGAGCAGCACAGAGAATAATACAATAATAAATTATGTACAACCAAGATTAACAAAGGTTACCACTGAATTATTTTTGCTTTGGATTCTTAAGTAAAAATAGGATATAATAATATGGTAAAGTTGAAATATCCTTAGTTCCCTCCCTTATTCTTGTCTCTTTCCTTCCTCAGATGTATCCACTCTTGTGACTTTGGTGGTATATTTTCAGTCTATGCTTTCATATTTATTTAATTAGAATTAGGGTCATCTGTAAGCCGCTAAAAGTCCAAAATAATAGTGGCTTAAACATATAGAAGTTAATTTCTTACCTGTGTAAAAGTCCAGATAGGTGGTCCAGGGTGGGTGTGGCCCTTCACAGAGTCAATGATTCAGTTTTTCTAGCTTGTTGCTTTTCAGTGGGTGGCCTTGATCTTATAATCCAAGATGGTATGCAGCATCCTTATTCCAGTAAAGATAGAGAAAGGGGTTTTTACATATATATATAGTTATCCATCTGCTATATTTAAGAACAATTATTTATTTTGATAATGATTAATTATTCCTTAAATGTCTCAAAATTGCATCGAATTTCCTGCTGAACAAACAAGACTACAAGGAACATTCTTTTACCTATCTCTTATTCCAGTTTCTCTGGCTTATCTACCTGAAAGTAGAATTTCTGAGTCTTAGGGGAGAACTATATTTTATCTATACTAGTATTGAAAAATTCCTTTCTACTCTTTTAGGATGCTTTCAGCTGCAAGTAACAAACGATGGAATTAAAAGTAGCTTAAATAAAGAATTTTATTATCTCACATAACAAGAAGTCCAGGTTTGGTTAATTCATTGACTGGATAGCTTGCTCTTCTCATGGTTATGAGGAATCATGTGCAGACATGATAATGGCCAGGGCATTGTATCTCTGTGTCTTTTGAAAGTCAGGGAAACTTTTCCTCACAACTGCCCCCACTTACTTGTCTTCACATCTTACTGGCTAAAATTACATCACATGCCTAAGCCTAAATTGATTACTTAAAATGTTAAACAAGACAATGATGAGGGGCTGAGGGCGGGGCAGGGCAGTTTTCCTTAAAGAATGTTATCACCAGGAGGAAAAGATACCTGAAAAAGGAAAAAAACACACATACACACAAAAAACTACTGTTGCAAAACGAGAAGGGGGGTGGGGCGTAGCAAGTAGGCAATCTATAGTGTCTGCTGTATCTGTAAAGTGGTTGCTACATTCCTATCAAATGTATGTGCATCCTTAATTGTCAGAGTTTTTTGTTTGTTTGTTTTTGTCAGTCTAATGGTCATGAAATGGTATTCTTTGCTGTATTCCTTGGTATTTTTCTGTTCCTAGTGGGTCATATACTTTTTCAGATGTTTATATGCCATTGGGATTTTCTTTAATGTTATATGCCTTGTTATGTTTTTGCCTTGTTTCCTACTGAGATATTTGTGTTTTTCTTATTGATTTGTAGCAATTCTTTATATATTTTGGATGATAATTGTCTGTAAATTTGTGTTGCGTCTTCTACTTGTCTATGACTTGCCTTTTTTTTTTTTTTTTTTTTTTTTTTTTTTTTTTTTTTTTTTTTTTTTTTTTTTTTTTTTTTTTTTTTACTTTTGTTTTAATAAAAAAAGTTTCCTTAACTTAAAGGTTTGTGTTTTTTGTGTCTCTTAAAAAAATAATCATTTACACCAAGGTGATAGAGATATTATTATAAAGTATTCTCTTTCTTGCTGATTCTTAAGTACATATTACATAATATGAACAGCAACCTGTACCAGCCATTGCCAAGGTGTGGTAGGGACTCGTTTATAAGTTCTGAAATATAAAGCTATTTTTATAATGATATTAAGATGTTATTTGCCTTTTTAACTTTCATTCTTTTGTACATGTAAAGTAGAGTTTTACAGAGGCTACATGATGTCTGATATCACAGTGAATTGAATGCCAAAGCAGAAATGAAAGCCCAGTTGTCTTCTCTTAAGCCAAGCACTAAAGAGATTTGCGGAAATGTAAAACAATGCCACCCTTCTCAATAAAAAAAAAAATTAACTTTATTTTTAAAGAAGTTTTAGATTGCAGAAGAGTTACATTGAAAATATAGGGAATTCCCATATACCTCACCCACTCCCCCATCACATTTTCCCCTATTAATAACAAATTGCATTAGTGTGGTACATTTGTTACAATTGATGAACACTTATTGAAACATTGTTACTAACCATGATCTGTAGTTTACATTATGGTTTACACTTTGCACCATACAATTTTATAGGTTTTGACAAGATATGTTATGACCTGTATCCGTCATTGCAATATCATGCAGAACAATTCCAATGCCCTAAATATGCCCTATGTTCCACCTATTCTTCTCTCCCCCTGCCCTCAGAACCTCTGGTAACCACTGTTTTTTATATCAATGCTACAAGTTCTTCTGTTACTACAATAATAATGTCTACATTGGTCCATGGTTGCATTCCCCCCTTATGTTTGTTCATTCCTCACTTGAGGATTTTGGGATGGTGATGCCTGCCCTGCTTCAGATTAAGAGGGGGTTTAGATCTTATGGAGCAGATGGAAGTAACTGTTTTGTTTGCAGTTGTAGATACTTTTTTGGGGGTGGCGGGGAGATTGGGATTGCCCATCATCATCATTTTGTTAGTTGTCCTGGGTAAGTCCGATGAACTGGAGAGAAGGTGTTGCCTGCAACTCTGCTGAGATTCAGGACCCAACTGGCATATGAACAGGCATAAGATTGAAATCTCTGGGACATATATTTAATAGGTATAATGCTAATTATAGGTTCAAATAAAAGAGGTAGAAGAATCATGTGTAGGGAAATTATAAATGAGTCTAACTCTGTTATATTGGGGAAATAGGTTAACATATATTCCAGGTAAGGCCCACCAATGGGGTGCTGATTTCTTGGGGTTGAATGCCTTGCCTATAGAGTCCAGATGTCTCTAGAGCCCTAGGGAGCACTCCTGCTTGAGGCTTTGTTTACTATGGTAGTTAGTGAGATCCGCCTTAGACATGCAAACTGTAAACTCTGGAATGACCTCCCGACTAACTTTGAAATTTCTTTGCTGTAAAAACTCTTTTGTATTTAATTTCCCCCACTTTTCGTCAAGGTCTTTTTCCAAATGCATCATTGGTTGGTGCTTGATAATCTCTCAGTGCCCAGGGAGGCTCATCCTCAGGAGTCATGTCCCACCCTAAAGGTAGTGAATTTATTCTCTGAGTAACAAGGACATTTTCAGGAGGTAGCTCTTAAGTAATAGATGTTATTAGGCTGTTTCAATTTTACAAGAATAAGGTACATAAGTACAAGCATTAATAGCAATGCTTTGGCATATTGGTCTGTTTTCTTTTATTAGGTACTTCCTATGCACTCTGGAGATTCTTGCCACTCTATTAGAGAATGTAGCAGGGATCCCCAGGATGGGAATTTTAAACTTTGTTGGTTATTGTCTAGGTCTCCACACACTGAAGTAACACTCCATGACCACATGAACACTTTTATATTCCATAGAGACATGCCCCAGGTGCACCCTTCTCCACACATCCCCTCACCAATGAGATCTTTGTACCAGTGACCCTCCCCTGCCATAGGTACCAAAATAACACCCCCACAATCGTGTTCTCAACCACAGTCCTCTACCTCCCCAGAGTTCACCTTTTCCTTCCTCTAGATCTATGGATGGCCCAATCCACACCCCCAACCCTGCTCACACTCATACTCATTGTCACACAGCATTGTCAACCCCATGTATAGCGCTTCACCTCCCTCAATAAATTTTTTGTTGTTTTGGAAAATATAGGTTTCTTTTTCTCACAAAAATATACTATTTGTGTAAGCATGTACTAGATTAATTATTGTAATTTTAAAATAAATTCATAAATATTTTTTAAATTTCTCAGTTTAAATTTCTAACATGGTAAACATTGAGAAGTATAACCCACATAAATAAAAGCTCTTTGGGGCCTAAAAAAATTTTAAGGATATGAAGTGGTTCTAAGACCAAAATGTTTGGGAACTGCTGCTAGTGATAGACAGTTATTTTTAATTCATAAATCTCCGTCCTTTATAGCAATGTGCTTAAAAATTGTCCTTGGAAAAATATGATTTGGAAAACAATACTGTTCTCATGTACATATATGTGTTAAAGTAGAGTGTAGATAATTACCTTGAAATCTCTATAGCTTTCATTACTTATCTACTATTTTTTTTTTAATTTTTTTAAAGATTTATTTATTTTTATTTATCCCCCCCTTGCTGCTTGTGCTGCTGTGTCCATTCGCTGCGTGTCTTCTCTGTGTCTGCTTATCTCCCCTTTGCTGTGAGGTCTTGCCGCATCAGCCCACGGCACCGCGCGAGCCGGCCTGCCCTCACAAGGAGGCCTCGGGACGCAAACCCGGGCCTCCCATATGGTAAACGGGGGCTCTTATCCACTGAGCCACACCCGCTTCCCTACTTATCTACTATTATCATCCATTAGTTCAATACCCAATGTAACAGAATTGTCATAAATTGTGTTGTCAGACAGACTTGGATTTGGATCACATCATGGATATTTTGTAGCTTAGGTTAGTAACTTAATCTCTCTGAACCTCAACTTTCATGAACTTAGGTTAAGAGGAGAAAACACCTAATTTTTAGTGTTGTCATGTAGATCAAAAGTTTGTAAATGGCTTAATAAGATTCCAGGAACATGGTAGGTGCTCAGTAAAGGTACCTGTTAGGTTTTACGTTATTTATTATGTTCTCCTTTTGTCTTCGTTTGTCAGGGCTTCTGTAAGAAATACCACACACTAGTTGGCTTAAACCACAGCAATTTATTGTCACACTTTTGGAGGCTAGATGTCTAAAATCAAGGTGTCAGGCAGGGACATGCTTTGTCTGAATTCTGTAGTGTTCTGTGGTGGCTTGCTGGCAGTTGTGAATTCAATCTCTGCCTCTGTCACATGGCCATCTCTCTCCCTGTCTGACTCCTATTAACTGTATACAAATTTCCTCTGCTTATAAGGACACCAGTCATATCAGATTAAGGCCCACCCTTATCCAATTTGGCTTCATTTTAACTAATAACATCTTAAATGATCCTGTTTACAGATGAGTTCACATTAACAGGACTTGAACATGTCTTTCTGGAGGAAATGATGCAATCCATAACACCTATATAAGATTATCTTGAATCCTCTGTATAGGTAATCAACACACTGAAAATTAAAACAAAAGATAGCACTTGTTACCTATCAAATTACAAAATAATATTTTAGATGATGATAACTAATGTTGGACTTAGAGTTAAGTATGACTCAATGATTAGGAGTATAAAATGGTATATTTCTGGAAATTTATATCAACAGGCTCAACAATCCATACATTTTAACTCAGTAATTTCTGCTCTTGGAAACTATCCTAAGGAAATTATAAGAAAGATGTTCATTGAAAATATTATTTATAAAAGAAAAGAAAATGGAAGCAACTGGGTGTCCAATAAAGTGTGAATTTTATTGATCTATGGAGATGATCATTTTGTAACCATTTGAAAATGTGTTCAGAGGTTTTGTTTAATGACACAGGAATTTATTTATAATTGTGAGAAAATCAAGATCTAAAAGTTTATATGCCTTATAGTTTCAATTATATTAAAAACAAAATATCAATAGGAAAAGAGAAAGGAAGGAAATGCATCAGAATGTTAACAGTGGTTATCCCTGAGCACTGTTATGAGTATTTTTCTTCTTTGCTTTATATTTATATGTGGCTTCCAATTTTTTTTTTTTTTTTACAGTAAGTGGGTATTGTAAAGAGACCACTATCTTTATAAAGATTGTCCATTTTTCATTCTAGCTTTGAGTGAGTTCATTTGGTATGGAAAAGTCCCCCCTCCCTTTTTTTTAAGGAGGTACCAGGGATTGAACCCAGGACCTCATACATGGCAAGCAGGTGCTCAACCACCGAGCTACATCCGCTCCCCAATAAGAGTTGGTTTTTTCATTTGTTTGTTTGTAGGAGGTACCGGGGATCGAACCCAGGACCTTGTACATGGGAAGAAGGCACTCAACCACTGAGCTGCATCCACTCCCCTGGAGAAGTCCCTTTTATGACAGTAGAATTCCTGAGCAGTGTTGTGGGGGAGTAGTCCATCCAGCTGTGTGTCTTTCTCCTTGGGAAGAGAAGAATGTAGCTGAGCAGGGCCTGAGGCAGCAGACACCAACTCAGGTAGACTTCAAGGACAACTGTTGGATCTTATTTAGTGGAATGTGCTCCCAACTATTCAGTGTTGTGGTGAAGGGCACTGGCTTTGTAGCCAGTCACCTGGTTTATAGCCCAGATCTGCCACTTGCTGGCTGAGTTAATTTGTGGATGGATTACTTAATCAGTATGCGCTTGACTTTCCTCATGGAATTGGAAGGATTAATACTCTATTCCGTGGTTATTTTGAGAATAAACTGAGATATTACATTTAAAATCTTATCACAGTGTTGCAACATAATAAGATCTTACTATTTCATTCTAGTTGCTCTTACTATAGTTAAGTCATTTAACTAGTGACTTTTATCAAGCCATCCCAAAACTTTGTGCCTTAAAGTAGTAGCAATTATTTATTTTGCTCATGAATTTAAAGTTACAGCTCATCTCTGTTCCACTCAGCATCAGCTTAGGAGGCTCACCTGCGGGCTGGAGGATCTCCTTTCAAGATGGCTCACTCACATGGCTGGTGAACTGGTTCTGGCTTCTGCTGGGAGGTCAGCCAGGGCTGTGTGCTGGGGGCCTGTGTCCTCCACATGGGCCTCTTCATGGCTTTCTCAGGCTTCCTCACAGCATGATAGCTAGAATCCAAGAGTGAGCCTCTGGGGAAAAACAGGCAGAAGTGCATCACATTTTAATGACCTGGCCTCAGTGGCCACTGTTACTTCGTCATAGTCACAAACCCATTCACATGTAAGAGGAGGGAACGTTGATACCTACCTCCCCGTGGGAGAAATGTCAAAGTCACATTTTAAGAAGAGCAGTCATCTTGTGGCAGTCATCTTTGAAAAATACAGTCTGCCACAATAATAGAATACTGACCTATTAGGTAACACTATTTTTGGCCTTCTTATCCACTAATTGCAGCAGGCTCAACTCTGTGTATCTGAATCATTTTAGTAGATTTTGATAAAATGCAGATTATAGATGGCTTTTCATTTCTATTTTTTTAAATTTTCTGTATTTTCTGCCTTTTTTCAATATTGAGCATTTATTACAATAATATAAAAATTTAAACACAAGACTTCATCATTTTTACAATGCATCTAGATAATTTACATTCTATGAATGTAAAATTTCTGCATAGGATTTCTTAAGTCAATGTTGAAAATCTCTTTACTCCTTTCTCATTTTGGTCATATTTCTAGTGGCAGTGACCTCTAGAATGAAAGAAAAGAAAGAAAAAAAATGATTCTATTCACAAATATTTCTGGGTTAAATGTAAGGGTTCCCCAGGGCAAACCCAGATGCCAAATACAGCCCATAAAAACATGAAATG
>JAQZBX010018922.1:0-34205 GCA_029593785.1 Cabassous unicinctus
TTATTCAACATTGTTCTGGAATCTCTAGACAGGGCAATTAGGCAAGGAAAAGAAATAAAAGGCATCCAAATTGGAAATGAAAAAGTAAAACTTTCCTTATTTGCAAATGACTTGATCCTATAAGAAAAAATCCACAACAAAGCTACTAGGGCTAATAAACAAATTCAGCAAAGTAATGGGCTACAAGATCAACCCAAAATCAGTAGTATTTCTACACACTAGTAATGAACAATATGAGGAAGAAATCAAGGGAAAAACCCATTTACATAGCAATGAAAAGAATCAAATATCTAGGAATAAATTTAACCAAGGATGTAAATGATTTCTACATGGAAAGCTATAAAACATTGCTAAAAGAAAGCAAAAAAGACCTAAATTAATGGAAGAACATTCCATGTTCATGAATTGGAAGACTAAATATTGTTAATATGTCAATTCTATACAAAGTGACTTTCAGATTCTATGCAATCCCAATCAAAATTCTTTGCAATGGAAAAGCCAATCATAAAATTTATATGGAAGGGTAAGGGGCCCTGATTAGCCAAAGCCATTGTGAAAAAAAATAATAAAGTTTGAGGACTAACACCCTCCAATCTTAAAATCTATTACAAAGCCACAGTAATCAAAACAGTTTGGTACCAGCACAAGGAAAGACATATAGACCAAGAGAGTCAAAGTGAGAATCCAGAACTATACCCTCACATCTAAGGCCAGGTGATTTTTTACATTGGTGCCAAAGTCCCACTCAATTGGGAAATAATAGTGTCTTCAACAAATGGTACTGGGAAAACTGGATGTCCATATGCAAAAGAATGCAGATAGACCCCTACCTCACACCATATACAAGAATCAACTCATAATGGCTCAAAGACCTAAATATAAGAACCAGAACTATAAAACTCTTAGAAGAAAACATGGGGAAGTATCCTCAGGACATTGAGTTATGCAATGGTTTCTTAGACTGTACACCAAATGCACAACCAACAAAAGAAAAAAAAATAGATAAATGGGACTTCATCAAAATTCAAAACTTTTGAGCATCATAAAAGTAAAAAAACTACCTACAGAATGGGAGAAAACATCTGGAAAGCTCATATCCCATAAGGGTTTAATATCCAGAATATATAAAAAATTCTACAATCAACATCAAAAAGACAACCCAATTTTTTCAAATGGGCAAAAGACTTAGGCATTTTTCAGAAAAAATTGTACAAATGCCCAATAAGCACATGAAAAGATGCTCAGCATCATTATTCATGAGAGAAATGCAAATCAAAACCACAATGAAGATAGATATCATTTCACACCCACTAGAACAGCTACTGTGGGGGGAAAAAAAACGTAAAATAACAAGTATTGGAGAGGTTGTGGAGAAATAGGAATGCTCATTCATAGTTGGTGGGAATGTAAAATGGAGCAGCCTCTGTGGAAGACAGTTGGGCAGTTGCTCAGGAAGCTAAGTATAGAATTACCATATGACTTGTCAATCCCACTTCTAGGTATATACCCAAAATAATTGAAAGCAGGGACTCAAACAGATATTTGCACACCAATATTCATAGTGGCACTATTCACAATTGCCAAAGATGAAAGCAACCCAAGTGTGCATCAACAGATGAATGGATAAACAATATGTGGTCTATACAAACAATGGAATATCATTCAGCCATTAAAAGGAATGAAATCTTGATACATGCAACAACATGGATGAACCTTGAAGAAATCATGTTGAGTGAAATAAGCCACACACAAAAGGACAATAATGTATGATCTCACTATTATGAAATAGTTAGAATAAGCAAATTCATGGAGTCAGAAACTATAATACCCATTATGAGGAGCTAGGGTGAGAGTTGGAAATGGGGAGTTAATGCTTAATTGGTACAGAAGTTCTGTCTGGGGTGATAGAAAGGTTTTGGTAATGAATGGTGGTGATGATAGCGCAGCACTGTGAAGTAATTACCAGTGAATTATATATTATATTTGAATGCAGTCAAAAGGGGAAGTTTTAGGTTGTATATATGTTACTATAATAAAAAATTTTTTTAAATGATAGGACTACACAATACAAACAGTGAACTCTAATGTAAACTATGGACTATAGTGAACAGTATATTTATAATACTGTTTCATCAATTGCAATAAAGGAACCACACTAATGCAAGGTGTTAATAATAGGTAAAGCCGTGTGTGGTGTGACAGGCATATATGGAATTCTGTTCTTTCTGCATTATTTTTCTGTAAACCTACTACTTCACTAATTTTTTTAAAAAATTAGAAAGGAATGGCTGAAAACCCCAATAGAGGAAGTAAAATGAAATAAAAAATATTTAAGTATAAACAAGAAACTAAAGTAAATCATAGCTTGTAGGAATGAATGCTTAGCAAGTAAAACTATTTTTAAAAAGTGCAAGGAAGTGCTTACCACAAACGTCAAGGTACTTGTTAACTTTGGGGCTGAGGAAGGGGTTGGTGAGAAGGAGAAGACAGAGAAGGATTTTGGAAATGCTGAAATGCTCTATTTCTTGACCTGGGTAATAGACACATGAGTGTTTGCTTTGTTTCACATCTTTATTTTTGTGAACTTTTCTGTATGCTTTATTTCACAATTTTTAAAAAGTTTTAAAATCTCTGTGAGTGACAAAATCAGCTGTATTGGCTTCCAACTACCACTAAGACTTAGGAGAGGCATTATTTCCCCAACTCTCAGTTTTCCAAACCCTCATGAAGGAATTCTCACTGTTTGAGTCCCTCTAGCTGCCTCCTCTGATCCAGGTTAACAGTTTTCCCAGACATGGACTCTGTAGGATCAGAGGAAATGAGCAAGATTCCGGTGAGTTCCAGCCCCAGGGACAGAGACTGTAGCTGCGTTAAAGGATGGCAGCAGACTTGCACATCATCTTCTAGGAGACCACCCCCTCCCAGGGAAAGCTTGGGAACCTTTTTAAGTTGCATTTTCAGGCCAACCCAAAGACTAGACTTTCTTCCTACAGAAGGAAGCTCAAACCCAGATTGCTCAGTTGCTCACACATGCGTGCGACTTCTCTCTCTCTCTCTCTCTCTCTCTCTCTCTCCCTGCCCCCCTCACTCCTTCGCTCCCTCACTCTGTCTCTTTTTCCTTCCTAGTCTCCTCCTGAGCCGAGGCATTATGATCAAGAACTGGATTATTGGGCTTCAAATTCTGAGGCCATCACTTCCTAAAGAAACCTTGTCAGATCATTCAACGTCTCTAAACCTCAAGCTCCTCTTTGCAAAACTTGGTGGTTTTATCATCATCTTCACAGGTCAGAGAACAGGCATGAGTGTGCCGGGCTGGGCTGGAAGCTCGGGCTGTGGGTCTCCAGAGCTGGCCAATCCCCAGCGCTGCATTGCAGCATCCACAGGCTAAATCCAGAATCCTCTTGTCTCAAGACTCTTACTTAATTATGTCTGCTAAGATCCTGATTCCAAATGCAGTCACATGCTGAGGTTCTGCGATCACGCCAAGGCACTCTCTGACCTGGAGCCGCAACGCTCATCTGTAACACATCTACGTGGCCCAGCCTGGTCTGCTACCACTGGACTCCTCTTCTCTCATTCCAGCTGCTCTCTGCTGGGTACTGTAACGAATCACCCAAGCACTGTCACTGCTCCACTGGGTTCCTGTCCATTAAGAGCCCAGCGTGGACCCTGCCACTTCTGCACTTGCGCTGCCACTGGGCACCGCAGGTGTCACCCAATACTGTACCAGAACATTCAGGTCATCAAAGAGTCAGTGGTCATGTCAGGAAGACTTGGGATGTGTGACCATAGGACGACCAAGTAGGAAGTATGGGCCCCAACAGGTGACAGTACTACCTCAACATCTGCTTGTTCTAAATTATTCATTCATTCATTCGCTCATTAAACATTTTGAGTACCTACTATGTGCCAGGTATAGTGGTAAGCACAAGAATACAAGTTAGCAAACATACTCTGTGTTTTTGAGTAATGCACATTATGGTGGGGGTGGGGAGGGACAGATACACAAGTCAGGAGTTGGAGTTGACACAGTGCTATCCAGACAATAGCAGTAACAGCAGGCTGACCTGATGGGGAACCTGCAATGTGCCACACACCAGGCTAAGCACTTATATTCGTTTTCCTGTGGCTGCTGTAACACATTACCACACACTGGGTGGCTTATGACAACAGAAATTTATTCTCTCACAGTCGTGGAGGCCAAAAGCCCGAAATCAGTTTGACAGGGCTGAAACCAAAGTGTCTGCGGGCTGCGCTCCCTCCAGAGGCTCTAGGGGAAAATCCTGCCTGGCCGCTTCCAGCTCCTGGTGGTTCCAGAAATTCCAGGACTTGTGGTAGCTTCACTCCAGTGCCTGCTTCCATCTTTATGTGGGCCTTCCCCTCTGTTTTTTCTATGTCTCAAATCTCTCTACGCTTTTCTCTTATAAGGAAACCATCATTTAATTTAGGGCCCACCCTAAATCCAGAATTATCTCATCCCAAGACCTTTATCTAAATTACATCTGCTAAGATCCTGATTCCAAATAAGTTCACATACTGAGGTTCTGGTTGGACATATCTTTGGGGCGGGGGCGGGGGGCACTATTGAACCCAATACAGCACTTCGCTTATTCCTCAAAACAACCCTACAAGGGGTCAGTTTGCACATGGTAAAACTGAGGCCCAGAGAAGTTAGCAACCTGCCCAAGATGGCATGGATGGTGATGAGAGAGCCAGAATTTGAACGCAGTCTGTCTGATATCTTATTTCTACTTTCTATAGAACCACATCTTCCATAAGTACCATGAAAAGTGGAAGTAGAGTAAGCGAATACAACCTGCGAGGTCAGGGACAGGTTCTCAGGTGGAAGGAGAGCCAAGCTGAGCCCTGAGGACGTTCAGCCAGAAGAAGAAACCAAGGAAGGTCATCAAAGCAGAGAAGCAGCAGGTGTCGGAGCCCTGGGACCACAGAGGTCACATCCACTTTTAAGGACACTCAGTATGGCTCAGTAAGACAGGGGAAGGGCATGAAAGCAAAGAAAAGTGAGCCAAGGAGACAACAGGGGTCAGCAGGGCCTGGACAAGGGAGGGCCTTGGGTGCCTTGTTAGAAAACCTGAACTGTGCAGACTGTGGGAAACCACTGAACAGGTTTGAGTAGGATATGAGTATAAGCTAGGGTAGGTGTTATGGGTTGACTTGGGTCTCCCAAAAGACACATTCAAGTCATTACCCCCAGTCCTGTGAATATGACTGTTTTAATTTGCTAAAAGCTGCTGGGAGCAATATACCAGAAATAGGTTGGCTTTTAAAATGGGAATTTATTAGGTTAAAAGCTTACAGTTCTGAGGCTGTGAAAATGTCCAAATCAAGGCATCATCAGAAATGCTGTCTCACCGAAGGTCAGCTGCTATTGATCCTGGACTCCTTCCACTTGGCAAGGCACGTGGAGGCATCTGCTTGGCTGGGCCTCTGCCTCCTCCTCTGGGCTTACTTTCTCCCTGAGCTCAGCTGTGGATGATCAGGCATATAGCTTTCTCCCCAATCTTCCCGGCCTCCTCTCTTTTGAGCCTCTCAGGGGCTTTTTTCTGAACATCTATGCTCTGCTAATTCCAGCCTCCGGCCTCTGGGACCTCTCTCTCAGCCTCTTGGAGTTTCTCTGTCTCTGCCGCCTTTCTCTGTGTGTTTCTGCCTTCAATCCTCTGTTTATAAAGAACTCCAGCAAGAGGACCAAGAACCACCCTGGGTCACGCCTCTGAAGCAATCCAATCAAAGGCCCCCAACTGAATCTAATCCAATCAAAGGGTCCTACGCCCACAGGAATGGATTAACTTTAAGAACATGATCTTTTCTGGGATCTACAAAAATCTTCAAACTGTCACAATGACCTTATTTGGTCTTTGAAGATGTTGTTAGTTAAGATGAAGCGGAACTCGATTAGGGTGAGCCCCGAATCCAACATGACTGGTTTCCTTATAAAACAGGGCAGAGAACACTATGGACAGCCAGCCACCGCCAGAAGCCAGGAGAGAGGCAGGGAACAGATTCTTCCCTGCAGAACTCAAAGGGAACATGGCCCTGCCAACACCTTGATTGCAGACTTTCAGCCCCTAGAACCGTGAGACATAAATGTCTGTTGTTTCACACCACCAGTTTGGTTTACTTTGTGATGGCAGCCCTAGCAAGCTCAGACAGTGGGTACAGTCTTTCACTACTGGACTCAAAATCTAAACTTCCCTCTCAGACAAGCCAGCTTTTCACAGAAGGCCTTTCTGGTAGAAATGAAAATGGGATGAGCGCCTCAAGGAAGCAATTGTACTGCCGGAACCATCCGTGGTTGTTCCACTGCGGGAAAGGCTGCGAGCACTTGGAAGCAGGCTACTCTCTTCCTGAGGCCCAAGAAGACAGCGCTGGTCATGGTCACTGCACCCACAGGCAAAAGCACCCAAGGAATGCACCAGAAGGTCAAGGTAAACAGGCACACAGCTCAGGGGCACACGGCAAGGGGAGAGATAGCTTCACCCCAATTCTGGCTGCCAAGATGGCACCTGGACCCCAGCCTGGAGGGTGCAGACGGGGGGCAGTGAGAGAACAGATGATCTGAACCTCGCTCGCAGCAGCCCCCATCCCGAAAGCTGGCAAGCCCAGCCCCCCCAAGGTCCTGCCACATATCTGTGGCCAAGGCTGGGTAGACTCTGGGTCAGCCTATTTGCTCACTGGAATTCTGTGTGTTTTGTGGGCAGGGAGAGTGTAACAGTTAGACCTAAACTTCACTTTGAAAATATCCATGCTTTGCTGCAGGAAAACTAGAGGCCGGTCATGGCGGGAGGGGTAGCGGTGGTGGGGTGGAAGAGAAGGGGGAGCTCCTAAAATGAGCTCTAAGGACAAGCAATTGGTTGCCTGGCTACAGCCTGTGAGCAAGCATCTCAGGATTTTGAGTTACGCATTAGCAAGATTTCTTTTCCCATGTCCAGTTGTAGTTTTCCATGAACTGGACAAACGTTTTTAAGGAAAACATATTTTCCATGCCTTACCCAGTTGAAGAAAATCAAAGCATTAGGAAAGGTTGGGTGAGCTGGGGAGACAGGCGAAGATGGTTTTCAATTCAGTATCCATCAAGTCCCTACCAGGTGCCAGGTGGAGGATAAGGTAGTCTACGACCTGGCAGCTGGGGCCCTCTGTTCTCAGGCACCTTTCAGGACCCTCCAGCCATGTCATTCCAGTGAGTTCTACCTAATGATCGGGACCCAACCTTTCCCCTCAGTTCACACCCTGACCCCCACCTACCAATTACTGGAGGGCAAGGAGTATAGGGGTTTAGTATGTGAAGCCAGGCCTCTTGGGGTGCATCTTGGCTTTCCCACTTACGGGCTCTGTGACTTCGGCCAAGTTGATTAACCTCCAGTGCCTCAGTTCCTCATCTGTAAAATGGGGATGATAGTACCACCTACCTCATAAGCTTGTCATGAGGATAAAGGAGTTATCTCCATGTGAATTCTTGGACCAGAGTCTTCAGCAAGTTCCAGCTCTTGTGCTGATGCAGGGAACCTCAGTCCCCCCAGGTTCCCATTCTCTCAGCCAGGTTTCCTTAGCCAATAAGCCGAGGGAATTTCCTCCTCACACACAGTAAGATTATTTTCAGTCTGTGTCCCCTCCCAGAGGAGCCCTGCTACTGATTAAATAGTCCTAGTTACTAATGATCAGAATATTGCCTCACTGGCCATAACTTTTAATAATTTATCGGATCCATTTAAAGTGCTTTTAATTACAAGCACTCTCATTCAATTAGATACCAAATTAAATGCAGACAAGTAATTGTATTTTCACCATGTATTATGTTCAGAAAGAAATTGGAGGAGACCAGTGGATCATTTTTGTCAAAGGGGCTCCTTAACCCATACAATTCTGTAAGAGAGAAACTTTCCATTCTTTGCTGAAGATGTCAGCTACATGTGAGAGGAGGAAGGGCTGGCAGAGAGAGGACCGGATACCACCCATCTCGCTGGGATGACAGCTAAACTCTGGCTCCCCAGCCTGGGAGTCATGGGTCAGCAGCCCTCGTCCATTCTCCAAACACGCCCTTGGATTTCCTAAAGACGTCTCTGACAAGTGGCCTTCTCCTGTTTCAGAACCTTCACTGCCTCATGTGGCCGCTCAGCTGGAGAACTCTAAGAAAGCACAAGTCATTTGGGTTTATGGGACTCTGGGTATGAGTTTGCATGCGGTAGATGTCATGGAGAGGTTGGAGGGGTATGGGTTATTTCTTGGCTGGGAGAAAATGTATAAGCAACAGGAAAATTCTTTCTATCAAACTTTGTTAAGGTTTATAAGATCATTTAAAGGAGAGAACTTTGAAATTAGGAGAGTGCCATATCGATGGGCTATTTTAAAACATGAGCATGGTCAGATAGTAAGTTTTCCAAAGTCGCACGGTCTTCTTCCAGAAGTACTTTTTAAACTTAGTTAATAAAAATGTTTGGATAAAAATCACAAGTTGGCAGAATGATTTAATTTATTTTCACACTTCATTACTTTCAGATAAATTTGGGGTCTGAAGGCAGGGGCTCTGGAAGCAGGAATGGGTGCCCATGGTGTTTTTAGCACCATTTGACATACTAGAAATCAGGGTTAGGAAATTGTCCAAGGGCACGTGGCTACAAAGCAACAGAGCTCGCATGCAGACTAGGTTTGACTGCTACCAGAGACCCGCAGATCATTCCAGAAAACGTCTCTGTCAGGGCCAGGCCTGGGCATTGAGTCAGATCTCAAACTTTGTCTCAGCAAGAACACCCCATTTTTGCTACAAGGCAAGGCAGTCAACTTCACAGTGCTGCTGGCGTTTCCCACAGAAGCTGCGACACCAGGGCCGTCTCGGGACGGCTGGAGCTTCCCTCTGTCCCACTTCAGCCTGCCTGGCCCGAGCGGCCAGCGGAGGGCTGGGCTGGGGGTCCCGGGAGGCTGGGCTCCCGCATCTGGACAGGCCCCGCCGACCGCAGCTTTACGTCCTGGAAGCCGCCCCCAGGCGCCCGAGCTGCTCTGGGGAAGCTCTGTGAGGTTCGCCGTGTGTGCGGTCCCTGGAAGAGGCGGGCTGCGTTTGAAAGCAGCAGCCTGTCTGCTCTGCCCGCTGAAGGATTCCAGGGCACTGTCTGGGTACACACTCTGCCGGGACCTCTGGATTTAATGCCTTGCTTCATGCTACCCACAAGGTGATTTTAGGTGGTACAAATGGAATCTTTCTGATGGCAGTTATGTATTTATTAGCTGTGCATATTTTAGCTAACCTGTGGTTTTGCATATTGTTTAGGACAAGGTTAATTTTACAGATAACTATATTTACAGTTTGATGTACTACCTATCCTTCTCTTTACCACTTCCAGTTAGGTCCACACTGCAGCAAGAATATATCAGGATAATCTCCCAGGTATGATGAGGGAGTGGGGGGAGGGATTAGAAATAACACTTTGATGGTATCTTAGCATGTTGGGTGGTAATGTAGGTGGAGAACCTGCATTCTGGAGTCAAATACCTGGACTGGAAATATTGGAGATGCTGGCCCTTTAATTTCTTAGTGGTGTGACCTTGCGAAAGTTCCTTAACCTCTCTGTATCATTTTAAAGTGTTGAGCCACTAAAATGTTGGGGTTTATTTGTTACTGCAGCTAGCATTACCCTCACACAGCCAGTAAGCCAAGCTGCAAAAAAAGATTTTCTTCTGATTTGTCAATTTATTCATTTGGAAAGGCAAAAAGGTATGCCTTTATGAATTACTATTGTGAAAAATATTTAATTTTTAAATTTAATGAATTACTATTATGGAAAATAATATAAGAACACAATGTGTTCAATCCTGGACAATTTTGAAAGCATTATCTTTCTAATCAAACTCAGAGTTATCAAAGATGCCTTCGGAATGCATGGAATTTAGCTCCTTGAGCAGGCACAGGACGGCTGCCTACCAGCTACCGTACCTGCTCTGCTGTCTCGGTCCCTAACAGGCTCTGCATCTCACCAGGGCACAAAGATTTCCCAGTCATGGACCCACAGGCAGATAAATATATAACTTCAGATAATGAGGCCATCACCTTAAAATCAACATGACTTGCATTGTTCTACTTTAAGCTTCTTGTCAACAAGAAGACTTTATTATTTTGCTGTTTTAGGCTAGAAAAAGGCTTAACAGTAATTGTCCAAATTAATAGCATACACATCTTCCTTTAGGGAAAAGAAGGAAAGCAAAAGGATATTTAACAGAGTGTAAATGAATGGATATACATACCTCATGCACAGGAGTGTGTTATTTTTCTTTTTCTGTCCAAAATTGCAGTCATACTATATATTCTACGCTGTAACTTTCTGTTTTTCACTTTAAATGTAGTGAAGTTTTCCCATATCATTATCTGCTTCATTTTCAAACCTTCTCTGCCAATCCCCTACCAGTCTCCCACGCCACCACCTTCCTTCTCATTTGAAGCAGTTGACTTCACCTCTTATATCTCAGAAAAAAAGAGAAACAAAAAAAAAGAAATCAATATCTCCTCACTTCCCTGTACCAAATCTGAAAACCTCCCCACAACTGCACACCTACTTTTTGTCTCCTTTTTCTATGCTAGAGAAGACAACCCTGTGCTAGCTCAGTTTGGTCTTCCCAACTTGGCTTTGAACCCACTTATCCCCTCCAGGCCAAAACTTCCCCTCTTAAGCTCCAGAAGGGAATATTCAGCAGCCTTCCAGACACTTCTCATGAACTGCTCAAGGGCTCCTCAAAATCCACTCTTCCAAAAACACATGATCTTCCACCCAAGCCTGGTATTTGCCTTAAAGAGCCTTCTAACTGGTCTACTCAATCTGTTCTGCCCTCCTCCTATGTACTGTCTGTGCTCCAGACAGAGAGATGCTTTCCACACCTTCAATCATGCCACTCCCTGGCTCAAACCCTTCCAATGGCTTCCTATTGCACTTAGGATAAATATAAAGTTTTTCAAACTGGCTTCCAAGACCCTGCATAGCCAGACTGTGGGTCACCTCTCTAGCCTCATCTTGCTCTGTGCTGTTCCTGGCTCCCTGCACCCTGACTACCCTGGCTGTCTTTTCATTCCTCATACCCTTTCTGCTCTGGCTCACCCCAGGACCCTTGCATACACTGTTCTCCCTGTCTAGAATGTTCTTTCTAAGAAAAGAAATTCTCTTTTTTGTTGTTACCTCTTTTGAATAACTTCCTCAAGGAACCCTTTCCTGACCTCTTTCACTAGGTCAAATCTCTCTATTATAGGCTCTCAGATTACCTCTCACTCAATAGCACATGTCCACCTGCAATTTTATACTTCTCTAAGTATATTGTTTGAAGTCTGTCCCCACTGGATGCTGAGCTCCTTGAGGCCAAGTGTCACGTCTGATTTGTTCATATTTTTATCCCCAGCACTTAGCTCAGTACTTACCACATGGTGTCAGTTAATAAACATGTGAGAATGAATGAATGAATTAAAAGCAGGTTGAACTCAAAAGATCCAAGATTGAGTTTAAGACCTTCTCCCTTGAAATGTGGTTTTCGTCCAGTATTTCCAGTCCCAGAGAATGGCACCACCATCTACCCAGCAGTACAGTCAGCAATCTAGAAGTGGCCTTTGACCCCTCCCTCACTCTTAGACCGCCCGCCTCAACAATATCCAATCCATTATCTTGTCCCATCAGTTTCACTTCCTAATATCTCTCTAATTCCCTACTTCTCGTTAACTCTCCTCTACCACTGGGTCCAAATACCCCTTGTCTCCCCTGAACAAATGCCGTGTCACCTTACTGTTCTCCCCACACCCACTCTACAACCCTGCAAACTTTTCTCCATGCTGCATCCAGAGAGATCTTTTTGTAAATATGACTTAGCCTTACAACCTTCTCCATTCTGCTGCCTGCTCACCCCAACCATAATGAAACTGCCCAAAGCTCTTAGAATAAAGAGCAGACCCTTGGCAACACCGTCTGGGCCCTGGATTCCTCTCCAGCCCTTCTGTGCCTCTCCCAGCCTCACTCTCTGCCCTCCAGCTGCACCTGCCTCTCTCCATTGCCTGAACAAGCCACACTCCTCCCAAAACCTGGCCTTTGCAATGAGCATGGCCGTCTCTCTGCCTGGCATGCTCTTTCCTCACTCCAGTCCACACTTCAGATCACAGCTCAGAGGTCATTGTTTTTTAGAGAAATCTTCTCCAACCTTGCTGAAGGTGATAGGCCCTGGTATACCCTAGCTTCATATCCTATAAGTTTCCGCCATGGCACTTGCCTTGATTTGTGATTAGCATTTATTTCTCTGCTGACTGACTATATAAGCTTGATTCAGGAAGAGACCACATCCATTTTGCTCACCATGGATCTTCAGCAACAGGTGGCTATAGAATTAATGAATGAAAAAATGATCAGTTGGCCACAAAGGATAAATAAGCTATAATGTATTTGACCAATCTTATTGCTGGATTTAGACATTTTGAATCATTTCACAAAAGCAAAAACTCTATGTTGAATCAACAAAGATAAATCTTTGGGCAAATACCTGATCATTTCCTTAGGACCAACTATTGAAAGGAGCTGATTACGCAAAAGTTTTCGATGCACTGCTTAATTGTTTAGAATTTCTTTAAGTGGAAAGGTATTGAATTTAGAAATATATAAAAAAGAGAGAAAGAATGAAAGGAAAGGAAAGAGAAAGGGGGGAGATACAGAGAGGGAAAGAGGGAAACAGAGAGGGGAAGGGAAGGGAAAGGAAAGGAAGGGAAAGACCACCACCTAAGTTAACTGAGCTTTGTCTCCCTGAGTGGTTCCCTCCCTGGAGATTGTTGCCTAACCCGTTTCCTAGACCCACTCTTTCTGTATCCCTGCCAAACCATCCCTGGGAAAGGCAAATCCCCAGGTTTAAAATGATAAAGGCCCTTAGATGCAATGCAGGGCTTTTTGTTCCCCCTGCCCCTTTGTTCTGATGACTTCTCCCATCTCAAAGGATTTTCAGCAGCACTGAGTTTTCCTAACAGAGCCTGACACTTTGACCATCCTCGTTCTCACAGACTTCTCCAGTGAAGGACAAAGCAACGTTGGCACCAAGGAGGGCCCACGACAAAGGGGGACTGAGAGAGAAGAAAGCACCCAGTGAATCCGGCCAGGCCCAGTATATCCAGTTGCTGCAGCAACTGAAAGTTAAACAATGAAGAGGGGAGGGACAGCCATTTCCTTCACTCCATCCAGTTGTCATGGATACCGGGATTTTAGAAGTAAAGGGGTGAAGGGTTTTCTTTAGGCTTTAGAAACAGTGCCTTTTTTCAGTGGCTTGGCCAGTGTCCTGGCTCTGGGCTGGGGACATTCTATTCTAAGCCTTCCTGGAAGGAGGCTGGGGGAAGTGAGCAGCCCCAGGGTGCTTTCTATAAAGGTGACCTTCTGGCCAGTAGCTCTAAAATGCGTTCCCTTCCAAAGCCAGGAAGAAGGCGGAACCATTATTGGAAATCTCCAGCCGCTGAAATGTTCCCATCTACAGGGCAGGAGAGCAGTTTCTCCCCTTGAACTCTCTCCTCCCCAGGTTCTGATCCTCCCAGGAGCACTCACCCTTGTACAGTTGCTGCAGGTTTCAGCCCTGCCCAGCCCCTAACCAAGGACCTTCCCTGCTTCCTCCTCCAGGACTTTTCAGAACCTGAAAAGAGGCTCAGCTCCTCTTCTAATGTTGTCTCTCAGCTTCTCTACTCTGAAACGAGGCCAGAGCCCAGGCCGTGTCTTGCCAAGCTGCCCAGCACATATGCTGAGAAGGTCATTGGCTTTGGTGACCGATGGCTGTGGCTCAGCCCTGATGCTCAGCAGATGTCAATGAAAATCTGTATGTCATATTTTAGCTTGCATTGGGCACTGCACAGTGTTAGCCCCCTGCCCGCCTCTGCGTCACCCACTCCCTCCACAGCTACACACACCCACACACAAACATTCATACTCACACACTCACTCTTACACTCCTATACTCGCACTCTCACATACTCACACACTCATATACTTACAGCCACTCTCACATGTACTGACACTCACACACACTCACATACACACTCTTACTTGCACTTACATATACACTCTTACAATACTTATACGTTCACACACATTCACACTCACACAAACAAACATACTCACACAGTCATATATACCCACACATAGTTGTACCCACACAATTACACACACACTTACATACACTCACAGATACTCACGCACTCTCTTACCATATACACGTACTCATTACACACACATACAGCTTTCCATTTGTGACCTGAAAGGAAAGATGCTGGGTTGGCCTACTTTAGTCCTTATCAAACAAGAGGAAGTGTGACCGCTTGCTATAAGCAACTCCATTCATTCATTCAACCAATCAACATTTATTGAGGGTCTAGGATGTGCTAATCACTGAAGTTGTAAAGGGCCATCAGGCTGTCCCCAGCAGCCCAACTGCATCTCCCAGCCTGCCATGCTCCAGCCTTGGTTCTGCTGCTGGGAACCAGGGTGGCCCCTGGACCCTCCCCTGGCCTCTGCCTGCCTTAATTTACCAACCTTTAGCAAACACAGCCCCCAAGCCCCATAACACAGCAAAACGATTGTTTACATTTGGGTGACCGAGACAAGGCTGGGGCTCACAGGGCCTGCTCACTCGTAAGAGTTTTTCCAGGCCTGGAGCTCCCAGTCTCCTTGGTGGAGGAAGGTAGGCCAAACTGGCGCTGGGACTCTACAAATACTGGGTGCCAATGCATGTCAACCAAAGACTGTCCTGTTTTCCCAATTCGGGCTTAGTGAGCACTCTATGACTGCACACCAGTTGTGCCTACCCAGCATCGCGTGAGGTCAGCAGGCTCCACTCCTCACAGCACTGGGAAGATGAGTCTGGGGGGCTGCTGGGGAGCAGGAGCCCACCACCACTTCTCCATGTGGCTGGGAGCCATTAGTCATTTTGATACTGCCTCCCAGCCTGGCCTACCCCATTCAGGACAGGGAAAAGAAAGCATAATATACCAACCTCATAGAATAAATGTGTTCTACTTTTCCTTTTATATTTATATATAATCATTATTATTATTATATATTTAATGTATTAAATTAATATTGCCATTATCTCTATTTAGGGCTGTAACTATAGAAAAAACATATATATGCATATTAAAAGGAACTAAAATGAAACCCCAACAGTTGAAAACTGTCAATTTGTTTAGAGTTATGGGAGTCGATGTTTTTAACTTTTATTTCCATTTTGATATTACCAATGTTTCTGTAGGAAATAAAATTGTAAACATGAAGTATCTGGAGCCTGACTTACAGGAATCATATAAACAAAAGGTTTAACTTCAAATTCTTCTATTTGTTTGCATTACACTCAGGATTAAATTTCCCCTAAAAAAAAATAAATAAATAAAAAGGAGTACCTAGAGATGCCTTTTGAATCTACAACCAGATCTTGGACAAAACCATCAGAAACTTATCTAGACCTCCCAGTCAAAACAATTAAATTTTATATTAATGGAAAGTTCATCCTTAGCCAAACCTAGAAATAATTTCACATATATGCCTCACCAAGTCCAGAATGGAACCTGGCTGTTGCAACGTAAGAAGATGGAATAAAGGAAAAAAGCCAGGGCTATGCTGGATGCACAGGATAGCCAGTCTTTGGGGAGCTGGAAGTATAGCTGAGCAGGAGAAAATACCATGAAACAGGCAGGCAAGGTTTACGTTCCCAAGTGGGTGGGGCTAACTGAGCTGTAGGAGCACCCCCTCTCCAGAGAATGGGAGGACCAATACCCAGGGAGCTGTTGCAAGAAGTAAGCTGGTTCAGTCTTGAAGGGAGAATAGGAAGCAAATTACAAGTTCACATTTAACTTCCAGCTAGGATACCCACTCGCCCAGTGCTCTGAGCATCAAGGACACAAAATAAATATTGGCGAAATGAACTGAATTGTCATTTCCTTAGGATTTCTGAGTTAGATAGATCAGAATAGCCATTGTCTACTTATATCCTTTTTGAGAATATAAACTTGATTCCATTTACTGATTGTGATGGTTAAGTTCATGTGTCACCTTGGCCAGGTGATGGTGTCCAGTTGTTTGGTCAAGCAAGCACTGGTCTAATTGTTACTGTGAGGCTATTTCATGGGCTTAAATCATCAGTAAGTTGATGTATCCATGGCTGATTACATCTACAATCACCTGTGGGGATTGCCTTCAGCAATGAGAGTTGTCTCATCTAATCAGTTGAAGGGCTTAAAAAGAGAAAGTGATGATTTCAGCAGTCAGAAGGGAGAATTTCCATCTCTACTTCAGCCAGCCAGCTTCTCCAGGGGAATTCATTGAAAACCTTCATCAGAGTTCCCAGCTTGCGGCTTGTCCTGTGGAATTTCGACTTGACCATCCCCACAGTTGCGTGAGACAATTCTTATAAAAATCTAACTATATATATTCTGTTTCTCTAGAGAATCCTGACTAATAAACTGATAAAGATAGAAGTCAGAGGATGATGTCCCTCCTAAAAGGGTTGTGGAGATCTTTGGGAATTGCCTTTAACTCATAGAGTATTTCCCATGTGGGCCAAATAGCGTCCTGAGCGCTGGCCACAGATTATCACATTTAATCACCATTTTCACCACATGATACAGACGAGAGAAACGAGACCCAGGGGATTTAAGAAGAAAAGAGTAGGTATTATTATGAGGACAGAGGTTAGTATTAGTTTTGCCCACGAGGGTGTTTGTGAAAAAGAGAAATAAGAAAAGGAGCTGCCAAAGTAGTTTGGGCCAAAGTCTGGAGGTCCATGGCTGCCGGGCAGGGGAGTTTGATATTCTGTGGGGATTTGTCAAGGCAATCAAAAGGAATATTTGAAGATTTATTTAAGCTTTTAAAAACCAAAGTAGAACTGGAGATTGAAGAAAGTAGAAGCACCTGAACAGGAGA
The DNA here is from genome assembly GCA_029593785.1 of Cabassous unicinctus. Classification (NCBI taxonomy): domain Eukaryota; kingdom Metazoa; phylum Chordata; class Mammalia; order Cingulata; family Chlamyphoridae; genus Cabassous; species Cabassous unicinctus. The sequence goes on from JAQZBX010018922.1 coordinate 16,914, forward strand.
CTAAGGAGAGGGTCTGTCGTCACTACCATCGTCATTGCACCAGACCCGCTGCCCTTGGATGCACACGGCATCCACATGGGGTAGGAATTATTGTCTCTATTTGACACATTATCATCTGGAATGGGGCTTTTAAAAAAAAAAAAAAAAAATTTTTTTTGGTAGTAAAATATATAACATTAAATTTGCTATTTTAACCATTTATAGCATTTTGAAGTGGACAATGTGGTAGTTTAAACTACATTCACAATATTGTGCAGTCATCACCACCGTCTATTTCCAAAAAATTTTATGCACTCCAACAGAAACTCTGCACGCATCACACAATAACTCTCTGTTCCCCTACCCTCCCCAGCCCCTGGTAGCCTCTAATCTACTTTTTGTCTCTGATTTTTCTAATTCTAGATATTTCATAAAAGTGAAACCATATAATATTTGTCCTTTTGTGTCTGACTTATTTCACTCTGCAAGATGCCTTCAAGGTCCATCCATACTGTCTCATGTATCAGAACTTCATTCCTCTTTATGGCTGAATAATAGTCCATTGATGGATACACCACATTTGTTCATCCATTCATCTATTGATGGACACTTGAGTTGCTTCCACCTTTTGGCTGTTGTGAATAATGCTGCCGTGTACCTTGGTGTGCAAGTATCTGTTCAAGTCCCTGCTTCCAGTTCTTCTGGGTATATACCTAGGCGTGGGATTGTCGGGTCATATGGTAATTCTAAATTTAACTTTCTGAGGAAGCACCAAAACCCTCTTCCACAGTGGCTGCACTATTTGTAATAGAGATATTTTTAAACCAGCATGCCAAATCATTTTAAACTATTACTCCCAAATAATTCTGACATGGGAAGTTCCCAGCATCTGAGAAATATGGGCTCTCACAGAGACGACAGCTCTTTCTGCCTTGCCTGGACTGCTCTTGTCTTCCTCTCTGCTTATTAAATTCCCCCTGTCCTCAGAGTCTCAGTCCACTGCCAGCATTTCTCCTCTGAATGCGGCAGCATGACTGTAGGTCCTCCCTCTTGCCTATTTGTCTTCTCTTGCACCACTGTCCTGGCTTGCGATTATGTTCTTGAAGGCAGCTGGGGTCTCCCAGTTGTAAAGAGACAACATCAAGTAACAGGTCCTAAGGCGCTACTGCAGGACAGTCTCTGCTAGAAGTAATTTGCGCACAAAAAGCGCTGCTTAAGAATCCAGGTCCTGGAATCGATTGCCTGGGCTTGAATCCTGCTGCTGGCACTCACACGTTTCAAATCCGCTTCTCTTCCCTGAGGCTCGCTTTCTAAAACCGGGTTGTTCTGAGGATTCAGTGACTTCAGGCTTGCTCAGAGCTGGGCACCAACCTGGCCAACAGGCAGCGCTCAACAAATGGTGGAATTTCATTTAACATCATTCTTGGGAATGGTCAAGAGAGCTCTGTGCTCCATCGATACAAAGCAGACACATAGCAGGCTGCTCTGCATTCAGCATCTTAAGCATTTATGCAGGAAATAGGCACCAAGTCTTTTGTTTGATTAAAAGGGGTGAAGGTTAGCACAGTGTTTGTGGAATGATAAGAAACACAAGGAAATGAAGAGTGTGGCACAGCTTCTGTCCCCATGTCCCCTCCAGTGGGTTAGAGCCCAGTGGGAGAGCAGCGTTGGAGCCAAAAGCCAGATGGGCTGTTTTCCTGCGTCACTGTGACCCCCTGGAGGTCAGCAGTGCTACTGCAGGACCAAGTGACAGTGTGACCCTGATTTGGGAATGGGAGCATACAAGTAGACTTGGGTCTGCCTGCATCTAAATCACCACCTGGAAAGGCTAGGCAATAACAAAGGGAAACGGAAGAGTGCGGCAGGAGAGGGGACAGAAAAACGCCGATTAATCCTGCAATTAATCAATGAGAGGTTAACAAACTCCCAAACATGTCACCGTGATCCCTTTTGTACCCACAGGCCAGAGAGACCCTGGGACAAAAATGTGATTGACCCAAGTGCACAGACGAAGAAACTGAGACTCACAGAGGTTAAATGCCTGAACCAGCATCCCGACTTTCTCAGCTGTGATTTGTTTCCCCGCTCAATGCCGAGCGTGGCTTCTGCGGGGCGGGCGCCTTGCTTCCACCTGGCTAGCAGTTTAATGCAAGCCTCTGAGCATCTGATTGCAAGGCTCAGCCTCCCCGGGACTGGCCTCAGATTAGGGTGGAACAATAGGCAGGGTGTGTAGGGCTCAGTCCCCGGGGGGCCAGTCCCTAAGCATCAGCTCCAAAGGCTGCTTCCCCCCACCCCATTAGTTAAAGAATGCCTGCTGCTGTGAGCCGTAATCCAGATTGGGTTCAAGCCCCCAGCCTCAGTGCTCCATTGTAAGGCTATGTTTTTTATTCAGCACGAGATCAGAGATCTGCTAAAACCTCATGTTACCAACATAAAAGAAGGAAAAAGATTTCATTAAATCCCAATGAAAAGGAATTCCTCTTATTTTTTTCCCTGGGGGGAAAAGGAAACATGCGTGTATTACATTTGCCTCTCCAAAAAAAATAAATAAATAAAAAATCTCTGCTATCATGAGATGCTTTAAACATGCAGCTTTACTCGTCCGCAAAGAATGACAATTACACACCCCTTCACCTAGTGCCGGCTTTATTCTATTATCCTGGCTATTTTGACTGCTTTTTTCCTGTGATGCTTTGGATACGATAATCCTGTCGGCCTTGAAATAGAGTATCAAGGGGGAGGCAGGGTCAAAGAGGGAGGACATTCGCAGGATTTGAGAGAAGACGAGAGAGCAAGGGGGAAAGAAAGAAGGTGGGCAAGGAAAAACTTTGCCCTGAGAATCTGGTGTATTTTTATGGAATCTGAGAGTTTCAGAGCGGGAAGGGACCTTGAAGATGGCTCATCGCGCCTTCTCATTAAACATGCAACACATACAACACAGCAAATGAGGCCTATAGGGGGTGGATGATTTGTCCAAGGAAAGTGATGCCTCTCTGAGGCAGGTCTGGTTAAGAGGAGCAGGGACTGCAACGCGCTACTTTGTCTGAGACGAGCTTTGTACAGATTTCAGCAAATGCCTCCTAGGAAAAAAGACCGCGATGACGCCTCTCCATCATGTCAATACTAATCACGCCTCTGGCCCCGACAGCTGTCTTGTTGACCTGCTGTTCACGTACAAACGTCTGAGAAAAATCCAAGTGGCTCAGAGCAGGGGTCAGCACGATCTGGCCAGTGGGTTTTGTGTGGCCCACGAGCTAAGAATGGTTTTTACATTTTTTTAAGGCTTGGGGGGAAATTTTTAAGGATAATATTTCATGACACGTGAAAATGATATGAAATTCAAATCTCAGTGTCCACAAATAAAGTTTTACTAACACAGCCACTCCCATTCATTTATATATTGTCTCAGGTTTCTTTTGCCAACAGTGGTGGAGTAGTTGCAACAGAGACAGAAATGGTCCAAAAAGCCTATTGGGCCCTTGCAGAAAGAACTCTGCCAACACCTAGCAAGAGAGCAGAAAGAAGTCCCTGATAGTGTGGGTTTGAAGCCCTACAAGGTCTTCCACGTTGCTGACACAAATATGGAGCCTTCTGCCAGCCCCCCCACTCAAGGGCTGTTTGACTAGAGCCAATTTATGAGCATCTCTGCTGTGGTCTCCCTCACCTGTAAAACAGAGATCAGGTTTATCGAAACGGTATAATTCAAACCCAGATGTCAACTGATGTCACCCATCCGCCAAGATCTAAATAAAGTTGGTTCAAGTGTAGCCTTATGTCCTGGCAAAGTCCTATGTCCTCCCCCAACATTCCTCAAGCCTTACATTCTCCTGCTCAATTTCAGCTCCAAATTCCAGCTCTTCACAAACCTTGATCTCACTCATCTCCCACCTTCCTCAACTGGTCTCTCTGCCCTGTACCAAAAAAAGATTTTGCAACTAAGCCAGCTCTCGCCCAAAGCAAACTCACACAAGGCGTTTGTGTGAAGCAGGCTTTGCTGATGATTTGGGGTTATGGGAAGGGGATGATATGGGTGAAACTCAACATAAAATTGGGAGTTGAGCTTCTCTCGTCTCTTTTGCTGGCCTGCCACCAGGAATTTCCCAACGACCACCTTTCCTGAGAGTTCCAGCATTTGCCATGTTCCTCAGCAGCCACCTTTCAACATGAGCCCATCATTTCTTGGGATTCTCCTCACATCTACTGCTCTGCTTCTCTGTTTTATGGATGCCTTCATTTAGGATCCCCCCTTCCAGAAACTCAACATTCAGCTCCATATTATATAGGACAACCTAGTTTTCCACCCTGAGACCTACATTTCCATGGCTACAGATTCATGTTTTGCTAAACAAAAGGCCCCTTACTCTATGTCTCACCTTTTAACAAACCAGAACTGTCAGAGCTTCAGACATCCCTTCTCCTTGCCCCAACAATTTCTGAGTATAGAGTCAGTGTCCCACTGATATGGCTTTTGTCACCACCTCACCCTTAGAAGTCATAGGCACAGAGAGTTTGAGGTGGACTTACTTTTTCTCTCCATTAAGTACATAAAGTAGCTATCATAGAGCCTGACACTTAGAAAGCATCAAAAAAATGCTTGTTTCTTTTCCGTAATTACCTACCTCCCCCCCCAAAAAAAAAACACGAACAAAATACCAAGATATATAACAATACATATTATGCATATGGACTTTAAATACACACTTCTCCACAATGAACTTCTCCATCCAGAGTTTATGTCAGGGTGGGATGGGGGAAAGAGTTGGTTTGGGTTAGGAACCATCTAGGGGAATGTGATAAAAGCAACAGGCTTCTCTTACTCTGCCCTTTGAATGTACCAGATGCCGAATGAAAGTCACCATCTGAAACTCCCTTGGGGATTTCCATATTCTTCTGCTTGTCAGACAGAAAGGGTTCTAAGACTTGCTATCAATTGCATCTGTTGCTGTGTAACAAACCACCCAAAATTTAGCAATTAACACAAACATCTATTATCTCACACAGTTTTATGAGGACCAGGAATTCAGAAAGGCTGAGCTGAGTGGTTCTGGCTTAGGGTCTGTCATGAAGGAGCAGTCAAGATGTTGGCCAGGGCTACAGGCATCTGAAGCCTTGAATGGAAATGGAGGATCCACTTCCAAGATGGCTCCCACACATGGTTGTTGGGAGGAGGCCTCAGTTCCTCACCACACGAGCATTTCCAGAGGGCTGCTTATGTCATGGCTTTCCCCAGAGTGAGTGATCCCAGAGAAAGGGAGAGAAGCCACAGTCTTTTATAACCTAATCTTGGAAGTGGCATGCCATTACTTCTGCTCTTTTCTATTGGCCCACAAGGACCAACCCTCATACAAGATGGGAAGGACAAGTATGCAAAGTTTTGAGATGCAGACTGACTACCTGCCCATGGGGCCCTCGAACTTCCTTGTGTCATTTCAATTCATTCCCCTGTCTTACTTAAGCTAGTTTGTTTTACAATGACTTGCAACCAAGAGAGTCTCGAATGAGATAGAATTCAGAGAAAAGGAGATGAAAAATTACTTTCCACATAATGGTGCATCTGATAGTACAAATCAAGAAAACAAAACAAAACACCTGGTTTTCTGCTTACTGTTGCTGTGACAAATTATACCAAATCTTAGTGGCTTAAAACAACTGTGTTATTTTGTTCGCAATTTTGTACAATTCAGGAAAAGCTTGGCTAAGCAGTTCTCACTGGACGTCTCTTATGCTGTTGGAGTCTGGGGCTGCAGTCATCTGACTTGGGTCCAGTTTGGCTGGGCTGGATGTAGAAGATGGCTCACTCACATGGCTGGCAATGATACAGTTAGTGAACTGGAAGCTCAGCTGGGGCTGTCAGCCAAAGCACCTACACAATGCTTCTCCAACATGCCAGCCTTAGGCAATTAGAATCTATGTCCCCCACAGTGTGCATCCCAAGAGAACCACATAGAAGCTTTTTAGCCTAACCTCAAAAGCCACACAGAATCACTTCTGCTGCATTCTATTGGTTGCAACCAAATTGCTAAAGCCAGCCCAGATTCCAAGGGAGGGGACGTGGACCCCACGTCTCAATGGAGGAAGTGTCAAAGAACTTGCAGACACGTTTTAAAACAGCCACACTTGGATTCAGTTCTCAGAGTGCAAAAGTTTTTAAGGCACTAATTTGTTCCTACCACCCCTCCTCTCAGGAATATTTGGGTAGTGTGAAGATCCCATTTTGCAAAGGAGAAAGGGATAGATCAGAGAAGCAATGTAACAAAAAAGATTGCATTGCTTTCTTCCTCCAAGATGACCTACCTTGGGATCATTTATATAGCATATTATGTAAATTAGAAAATACAAGTGGTTGGGACATCCTGAGAGTATTGTGCACCTCTGCCCAGAAGAATGCATGACCTAAATATCAGTCAGAAAGTCACAGGGGCTCCCAGTCTATCTTCATTAAAAGTATCCACTGCATCACACTTAAGAGTGTGAATGTTCTCACACTCAAGCCTGGATATGGCCTGAGACAGCTGATTCTGCAAGCCTGGGACCATTCCATGGTCAAGCCCTGATAGGGGAAAAAACCCCTTCTCACAAAAAAAGTGGTGAGGCAGGATCTCCCCTGTTAAAATTTAAATATCCTTGACTAACAGAAATTATCCATCTGGTCCAGGAAATCTCTGCTGGAAACTTAGAGACATCTGCCAAATCACTTTTATCAGGAAACTTTCAGATTCAAGTAACAGAAAACTCAACTCAAACTGCCATAAACAATTAAGAAATTTATTGAGTCATATACCTGGAAGTTCCAAAGGGATGGCAGATTTTTTAGTGTTGGCTCCATTCAGGGGTTCTGCATCTGTTTCTCAGCCATTCTCTAGTCCATTTCCATTTCAACCAAGCTGGATAGCAAGAAAGCTGCAGCAGTTGTGGTCCTCCAATTGGTGCACAACTATTTCCATAGGATGGGAGGGTGGACTGCTTTTACATACTCTCTTAACAAAAGGCAGATAACTTTCTTTGGGGCCCATAATGAGCCTCTCTCCATATTTTACTAAATCAATTGGGTCATACACCCAACACTAGCCAGTCACCGGGAAGAGGGATGGAATGATCATTAAACCAACCAGGCTCACCTCCGAATCACTATGAATGGGATTAGCTACCCTGCTAGAGCACATGAAATGCATGGAAGAAGAGAGGATACCTAAACAAAATCAAGATTCTGTTGGAAGCGAGGAAGTGGGAAATAGAGGTTACAGAGACAATCAACACTGTCCTCCATATCGCACTAGACAAAATGAATTCCTAAAACATCTAAGTCAAGTGTAACCTGTCTTTTGATGGCTCTTTTTTCCTCATGTGCTAATACAGAATCGGTCCTCTGCAAATCTGCCCCCAAATCATCATGGGAGTTGGTGAGTTACCAGTGACACCTTTCACCTGCTGGGTTCCACATGTCTGCCAGCCACTGCTGTATAATTCTGTGCCTGCCATGTATGTCTACTCCCTGCTTGGTGATTAGTTGCAAAGTAGAGAGAATGTTCAGTGCCTTATTGGAAGAAACACAGAACAGGGCTGCTTGTCCCTCAGTGTGTCATTAGAATTTTTTAAGTGGGAAAACTTTCATATTTTATTTGTCACAACTCCCTGCCTTCCTGCCCCAGCCCTGGTCTTGTATGTCCATAGAACAGACAATATTCCTTGCAGGTCTAGCCCAGGAGACAATTGGAGTGACACACTCTACACTGGAATCACATCTCTCCTTCAGTAACTAAGGTTGTGCTTCTAATCAAGTTTGTCATTTCTGACTTCCTGCTCCTTTAAGGTGAATTCTCTCCTAGTAGGCCCCATAGTCCTTGTAAATACACTTCCAATGGACCTATCTCACCAGCTTTTCAAACAAACCAGACGATGGTGGACCCCAGTGGTTCACCTGAATCTTGAGCAGAGATTTCCTACTTGGCATCCAGCCAAGAACAGTAACCGAGGGCTATGTCTTCTCTCACCACTCCTCCCTTTGCAACCTATGATGCAAAACTGGGACACCATCTTGATATGTGCCATCTTGTCCCAAACCCCTGAATTTCTCATGCTGCTCTATTTACTAAAACTCCCTTTTGCTGCCTAATCCCTTTGTCCAGCAAATACCTACATATCCATCATGACTCAGCTCTACACATACATCAAGAATCAGCTCTGCACTTCCAATGATTGACATGTGGAATAGATTTGCAGTGTTTTCAAAATTGCATTCAATCCTCAAAGCATGGCTCAAATTACCAGATACCAGGCAGCCAAGAGTAGAGGGAGACAAAAAGGGTGCTGCCCCTGGGTCTATCCTAGAGCAGGTTTCCTAAGCATGTATCTGCAGAGACCTCATCACCAGGCAAAAGACTTGCCTCACATCACCTGCACTAACACCAGCTAGCTTCCGTCCTTCTGCATCTCTGAGCCTCCTCCGGGTCCTTCCACTGCCTTGGCTGCCCAACTTGCCCATCCCCTCCCTGGGCTGCAGACAGTCTCTCTCTTGGCTCAGTCCACAGAATCAGACCAGGGCAGTCTCTCTTGTGAATTGGGGTTTTGTTCCTTCCAACCTGTGTTGAAATTTACAAGCTTAAAACAAAGACACTCTGTGCCCTGGACTTGGCTTTGCCCAGGACACTAATTACTCAACAAGAGCAGTCCATTTCCCTCCAAGCACATGTGGGAGAAGGTAGCCAACTGCAATTAAGGAGCCCTATGGGAGGACACTGGGCACGATCTTCTCTTTTTCTTTCTAAGTTGCCTTTACCCTTATCACCAGTGGCTTCCCTGCCTTAGTGGTGTTGGGTATTTGTAGACACAAATGAGCTGCCGATGTACAGCATGCTGTAGTGTGCAAGAGACCGCCTAACATCGGGTGCCTGCCATGTGCTAAGGCTGTGCTCCATTCTCCTTATACATGAGCTCTGCTCCTACGACAACCTGCCATGAAAGCATTATCATCTTCATCTGAAGGATGAAGGACCAGAAATCCAGAACCACAAAATCCAAGAGAAGATAAACTGAATTAAAACCAAGTTCTGTTCCTTTATTCCTAGAATAAACTGGGAAACATGGCTCTTCCCAAATCCTAGAATCACAGCATTTTACAGCTGGAAAGGACATTTCTAGATATCGTCTTGTCCAACCGAGGTCCAAACCAGCAAGGGTACTTGCCCAAGACCACATGTCTGCCCATCTGACTGGCACAGGCTTAGAATCCAGGTCTTGGGCTTGAAACCAACACTCTTCTCTTCCACTTGCTCAACCTTCCCGGACTTCTCAGGCACCTTTCTTCACTGACCATTGACTAGGCTGGTCTACCTTCAATAGGCAGATTTAATGAATTCTGAGGCCACCCAGAAAACTTGAACTATACATGCCCAACGTAGCAGGAAGGCCAGCACCTCCATGAAGATAAGTACTTGCCAATGTACTACTGGAGTTAAGAAAGCTTGAGTGTCTGAGGCTTTGTGGTGACATGGTGAGGTCCCTGCCCACATCCATGCCTTTAGCCCAGCGGTAGGGTGAGCTGAAGTCTCACATGGAAAACTTAGGCAGACAGAAACTCAAGCAAGAGCCTTGCTACTGGAGCAAAATGCTTTAGGAGGGAAGAACAGATCAGCAATAAATAAACAAGGACTAGCCCTCTTCCCCAAGCCTAAAGGAAATCAGGTTGAACCAGATGAAATGCAGGTGACAGCCAAATCAACTCTACTTGCCTTTGTAATCCTTCTCTGTTTCACAGAAATGGGTACCCTGGGTACACAGTGAACAGATTTGCTCCTGGCAGGTACTTCTCTGTAAGTGATGAACAATGGAGCAGTAGGTGAGGTGGCAGGGAGTGGAGAAGAATGACTATCTCCAAGACTGGTGATGAAGAATTAGACCCCTCTAAACCGGGAAGGAAAGGTTGGGGTCGGATCTCATTAAACTTTCCAAGAGAACAAAATATGAAGTAAGTAATTCTAAACAGCCTTTTTTCATCCAGATAAATGATAGAGGTCTTGAATTGTAGCAAGAAACACTGAGTTTAAACATCAATCATAATGGCCAGAGTGACAAAATTTAAATTAGTTCAAGTCAGTGAAATCATAGAGCACTGTAGTTAAAAGTTCAGGCAGTGTCAGGTTGCTTGGATTTAAATTTTGATTCAAACACTTGCAAGATATATGCCTGGAGGCTTCCCCCACCTGCATACGAGTCATAAGATTTTGCTGGAATGAGATCGAAGAACTTGTATGAAGTGTTCAATGCCCTGTGGTCACTCTTCTAAGCATGCTCCATTTGTTATCTTATTTAAGTCTTATGACAACTCCATGAGGTAGTTTTATTCCTCATGTGCACATGTGCCAAAGATGGGGAAACCGATACGTATAAAAGGTTAGGTGACATATCCACCATCACACAGCTGGTAAAGTGTTGAGCCCGGATTTAAGCACAGGCACTCTAACCCTAAAGCTTGACCTGGTCCCCACTCTGTAATTCATATAAATGTATAACCCGGTGCCTGACACCTAGTAAGCCCTCCATAGCATCCTGCTTCAGTGTTATTCTAAGATATTCGGAATTAACTACAAAGAAATATCTCTCTGCAAATTTGGCAAAGACACTGAAAGCATTGCTGCCCTGAGACCAATGGACTCACTGGATGGCATCTTAGGGCCTGATCCAGCAATTGGATTCAGAGTCATCTGTCTTTACTAGGAAGCAGGGTAGACACAACATAGAATTTAGAGATCCAACTGGAGCTATGAAGATTACTCTTTGCTTTGAAGTCCCAGCTGGCACTTTTGCAATCTTCCCCATAAAACCAAGTTAGATTCAACCCAAAGCATTGATCCCACGTGTTCCTAGGAGAGTGACATGTCCTCTGATGCTCAAATGCATAACAAGGGACTTCCCAGCTAGGCACCAGCTGGGCCCTTCCACAGACTTTCCCTTCTTTGCAATTCATAAGATCTTGGCTGGTGGAAATGATGGAGATGGGCATGTGCCATGGCCTTTTGTACCCCTGGTTCGCCCGTGATGGTTGCAAGCGATGACTCCAATCTGGCAAGGAATAGCATTCCATGCGTGCACGCTCCAGTTGCTACTTCTCACAGCGTGCTGCCACCCACACAGCCTTACACAATGAGCGTGGTGCTCCAGGAGGCCCAGTGCCTGCCAGCATTGTTTATTGGCCTGTGTTTAAAATGCCCATGGGAACCTTGCTTTCCTGCCAGCCAGCTAGGCTCTGGGTCCTAGGCTTCTTAACTTTCCTACTGAATGTCACAGCAGGGCTCTCCAAAGAGAAATTCTAAACCCACAAGAAATATACCAACTTGGCAATTTTCACCTCCCCTTATTCATCCCTTATCAGGGTAGCACTCCCTATTCAGTAGGTACCAATAACAAAGAATCATGCCAAGACACTGGGTAAATAGTCATTATAATTTATACTAGACTCACCTACCCTGAACTCTGGAGTTGTGATCCTTTGCTCAGAATCATCTGTGCAGGGTGGCAGGAAATTTTTGCCTGTAAATATCAGAGAGACAGCCCAGGGCCATGGGAAGGTGTGACACAAGAGAAGGGACAGTCTATGGCCTCCCACATGTACAGACCCTCCACAATAGAGAGAATCCGCTCATTTGCAAAGAAATCCTGATTTGCACACAGATGATTCAAGCAGGCATTTTGCCATATTGTCCATCACAAGTCTATTTATTTAATCTTCACAACAGCCCTTTGATAGAGGTTGGAAGTTTGGAGTTGATTTGCAATCCATTATAACTTTTTCCATTTAAAATAAAGCAAAGTACTTTCCTGGTTTGTGTTTTTTGTGCAGAACTTTAGATTTTCAGGAATAGTTGGCTGAAATGTAATGGTAGATATCTATATATTGCTACATGAAAGAAAAAAGTTGAAAAGTATTATGTCCAATTCAGAGAGACAGAAAGTAGATTCGCGGTTACCAGGGGCTGGGGAGGTAGGGGTAGGGAATGGGAAGTCATTGCATAAAAGGTATAGAGGTTCAGTTTGGGATGATAGAAAACTTTTGGAAATAGTGGTATTACAGTGTTACACAATATTGTGAATGCAGTTAATGCCAGTGAATTTTACCGTAAAATGGTTAAAATGACAAATTTTATCCTTATTTTACCAAAAAATTTTTTTTAAAAACACAATATGTCTGATATTACTTTACTTTGCTTTTTAAAAAATTGAGTGTGCTCAATTTTTTTGCTTTTAAAAAATTGTACAGAGAAAAAATGTTAAAGAGTGCACATCAGAAAATGTTAATTTGAGTTATATCTGGGTGACTGAAGTACAAGTGGTTTTTATTTTCTGCCTTTTTAAACCAGTATTTTCTACAGAGCTAGGACGGACATGTGCAACTGTAGGAAGCAGGAGCCCCAGCTCATGTGAAAAAGAACTTTCTACCACTAGAACTGTAGAACAATGGAATGGAATACTTGGGAAGAATTGAGTTCTCTTTCAGAAGTTGCCAAATAGAAGGTGGACATCCACATATTGGGGATATTTTAGAAGAAATTCATGCTGACGTGAAACTCAGCGAGGTTTTCAACCACCAGATCCTTTCTTTAAAAGCTCAGAAACCCAATCTTTTGAAAAAAGATTAGATAAAATAAGCACCTAGGGAAGCAAATGTGGCTCAAGCAATTGGGCTCCCATCTACTGTATAGGAAGTCCAGGGTTCGATTCCCGGGGCCTCCTGGTGAAAGGCAAGCTGGCCCACACGGAGAGCTGGCACAGCAAGATGACAAAACAAAAAGAGACACAGAAGACAGACAATAAGAGATGCAGCAGACCAGGGAGCTGAGGTGGCACAAGAGATTGAGCACCTCTCCCACTCCGGAGGGTCCCAGGATCAGTTCCCTGTACTTTCTAAGAAGACAAGCAGACACAGAAGAACACACAGAGAGCAGACAGTGAGTGCAAAACGAGGAAGGGGAGGAGAAATAAATACATCCTTAAAAATAAATGAATAAACACCTGTACTTCTGCAGTTGAAGCTTGATACTGGTGATGTTTGAAAGAGGGAGAGGGGATGAGATGAAGAAGTGGGAAAAAGCAGGAGAAAGCAAGAGGGGTGGAGGCAGGGATTCTCAGCAGCTTCCCCCAGGCAATCTCCACTGAACCTCCAGTGCTCCCAAAAGCCCCTGGAAAGTCCAAGACTCTACCCCAGGGGACAATGCTGGTTGTCCTTCCTCGTGGATGCAGATTCCGTCTTCTCTGAAGAAGGTCTGTCCACTAGCCAGGCAGAGTCATATTTGATATTTTGTGTGTTTCCTTCCATCCATATATCTTTAATACATAGTATATTTATCCTTTTGCTTTTCCCACTTAATATTATATTAGGAACATTTGTCATGTCTGTAAATATTTTTCAAAGATACGGTAACTCCTGGTAGTTTTTAATATGACTTCTTTGATTCCTTGGGCACATCTTTTTACTTATGTTTATCAAGCATTTTAATTTTTTTCTTCTATTGAATTATCTATTAATATGCTTTGCCCATTTTTATATTTAGACGGCTTTTTCCTTACTTATTGTGGCCTTCGTCAGTTTTGTTGTTTTTTTTTCAGCTTGTTGATAGGCTTTTAATTTGGTTTGGGTTTTTAGATATGCAGCATTTTTTTTGTGTGCATTACATCTACAAACAAGTGCATTTATGAATTTCCTACATTTTAAAAATATTTTCCCATTCTCTAAAAGTTAAACATGTTTATGTAGTTTCACAGGTTCATTTTTTACCTTAATTCTTTTTTTACTGTAATATTTTGTGTTAGTAATTTTTACAATTCTTTTCTAATCACAAAAGCACTGCTTTATTTAGAAAATGTGAGAAATAAAAAAAGTATAAACACCATAAAAATCTCTATAGTCCCACAATATAGGGATGGCCGACAGCTAAAGTTGTGCTGCACTTCTTTGCAGTTTTTTTGCACTTTTATATAGTTTTAATAACATTGAGTTCATATTATAAAAATAGTTTTTATCATCCCTTTTTTATTTAACATTATATCATAAGGATTTTACCATGTCAATAAACAGTCCTTGAAAATTTATTTATTGACTACATAGTATTTCATTATGGGATCAAAAATATTTAACAAATTCCCAATTATTGGGCCTACCTTATTACAAATACCACTGAAATAACATTTGTATGTAAATCTTTGATTCTATATCTAGTTATTTCCTTGGGATAAATGCCAAGACATAGAATTTGTAGGCCAATGAGTTTAAAGTTTTTACAGGTTTTTTAATAAATGTCACTCTGCAAAAGATCTGAATCCTTTCACATTCCTACCAAAAGCCCATGAAGGGGACTGGATGTGGCTCAAGTAGGTGAGTGTCCATCTCCCACAGGTTCAGTTCCCGGTGCCTCCTAAAGAAGACAAACAGACAACAAGCAGACAACCAGCAGACATCAAGCAAAAACAACCAAGACAAAGAGCAAACAACAAGCAAAAACAAACAAGCAGGAAGCAGATGTGGCTCAAGTAGTTGAGCACCTGCCTCCCACATGGGAGGTCCCAGGCTCAGTTCCCAGTGCCTCCTAAAGAAAAAAACAAAGAGACAACGAGCAGACAATGAGCAAAACCAAGCAGACAACAAGCAAAAACAATGAGCAGACAATGAGCAAAAACAACCAAGACAATGAGCAAAGAACAAGCAAAAACAAACAGGAAGCAGATGTAGCTCAAGAAGGTGAGCACCTGCCTCCCACATGGGAGGTCCCAGACTTGGTTCCCAGTGCCTCCTAAAGAAAAAAAACAGAAATGAGCAATAGGCCATTTTACATCAGCATATAACATGCAGAACTGTGTGGGAGAGAGTGTGGTCTACGATGTGAACTGTGGTCCATGCTTAGTGGCAAAGCCCCAGGATGTGTATATCCATTGCAGGTGATGTGCCACTCTAATGAAAGATGTTTATGTGGGAGGTTGTGGGAGGTGTGGGAGGTGTGGGAGGTGGGCAACATGGGAATCCCTGTAATTTTTCTGTAACATTTATGTACTCTAAGCATCTTTTAAAATATAAAAAAAAAATTAATAAAAATTTTAAAAAAAGAGACAATGAGCAAAAAAATAACGAGCAAACAGATGAGGGAGCCATGGCGTGGGGTGGAAGGGAACATCCATGAAGGGCCTTCCTCATCATATTCTCCCGAAATCAAGTGGTTTTTCAAAATCTTTGCCAATATAACAGGGAAAAAGTGACATTTCATTTTAATTTGCATTTGCTTGATTACTAATATCACAGAATATTTTTACATTTAAGTCTTGGCTCCATCTGAAGTTTATTTTTTGATGTTTGAAGTAAAGCGAGGCTCTGATTAAATTTTCCCCCAAAGAGCCAACACCATTTGTTGAAAAACTCCCTCCACTTTTTATTGCACGATGTCCCTTTTTTTTTAATATGCTAAGATCTTACATAGACTCGAGTTTAAGAACTATCGCCCTCTATCACTGATGGGTAAATTTCTGGTTTGATTATTGTAGCTTCGGACATTTTACATATCTAGCCATCAATTTCTTTTTTATTCTTCTCTCCCCCACAGCCCACATACTTCTTTTGAGACTCGTTTTGTCAAGCACCTCAAAAAAAATTACATGGAGAATTTTGATTCGGATTTTATGAAGTTTGTAATTTAACCTGGGACAAATTAATATCTTTACATCTTTAAGGCATATATAATGGTATATCTCCCCACTCATTTAAAATTTCCACACATTTCTTAGGAGCATTATTCCTAAGTATAATGTACTTGGGTTACCGGTTTCATATAAACTTCCTTTTCCCCATCATGTCTTCCAACTATGTATTGTTTTGCCACTGACATATGGCAAAGTTAATAATTATAGTATGTTTTATGGAAATTGCCTTTTAAATAATAATTATTTGCTGAGTTTTCTCCACTGTACTTCACCGTTGACTGGTATTATCAAGTTGGTTTTGGCTCTAATGAAAAGATTTCCTCCCATAAAATAGTCTTTGAATTATTTTCATAAATTTAAGTTTTGAACTTGGCTTTCATGATTTTATATTTTGCATCTTTATCTATGTGCATATTTATTTATAATTTTCCTAGTTATGCTTCTATGAGAACTTTTAAGATCAGGATTAATCCAAATTTATAAAATTGGTGGGGAGTTCCATGCTTTTTTAAGCATAAAAATCAAGCTCTTCCTTTAAAGTTTAAAGTTTAAAATAAAATTTGTCTGGCCCTGGGTTAAGTATGCAAATAAACTCTTTAATCATTGTTGCATTTATTCCATGTTCATCGATTTGTTTGTGGGGTTTTTTTCTTTCTTGGAATCAATTGTGAATTTTCCCACCAAATCATCTATTTCACTGAAAGTTTCCATTTTTTTTTCCATGTTATTTATTGTTACAATTTTTAAATCTCCAAATCTGTGATTATGGCTGCTTATTTTTCTAAATCTGTTTTCTCCTTTTGCTTAAGTATCCCAGAAATTAATCCAGAAAAAACAGCTCTTAGATTTATTTGTCATTTACTCTGGGCTTTCTCTCTGTTTTCTAAATCAGAATTTCTGCTTTAATCATAACTTCTTGTCCACTGTTTGATTTGTAAACCTGTTATTCTTTCACCAATTTTCTTGAGGTGACCACTTCATTCCACTTTATCCTTTGTTTTAAAAAAATGAAATCATTCACTGCTGTCATTTGGCCTCTAAGTCCAATTTTAGCTATATTTCATATATTTTGTTATAAAATCTTCTCTTTTTATTATTTTTTAAATAAACTCTTAAGAGAATCAGTTTAGGTTTGGGAGAGTTGTTTGGGTTTATTTTTGTCTTATTACCAAAGTGATTGGATAGATTTTTTTGCAAAATTTTTATTATTAGTTTCCTTTTTTAAAAAATAGCATTGCAGTTAGAGAACATGACCTATAAAGTTTCCACAATGAATTTGAAATGTATTGATATTTTCTTGTGGCAATATATCTTTTAATAATGTCATCTGTCAAATGTTGATAAAGATTATTAAAATAAGGCACTACTTTACCATAAACCTCTCCTTATATTTTAAACGACTTTTGCTTTATATCTATTTTATGTTAGGCTGTTGAGAGCATGAAGGGCGTGCAGTGGCTAAGATTCTGGGCTCATATTCCTACTCTGTCCCAGATTCATTGTGAGATTCTCTGATCCTCAATTTCCCTTCCTCTGAAATGGGCACAATAAAATATATATATCTCAAAAGGCTTTCAAGAAATAATTCATGCCAGTGCTTTGCATTATAACCGGGACACCATACACACTCAAAAA